>JAEMPF020010950.1:0-10000 GCA_022496165.2 Catalaphyllia jardinei | reverse complement strand
TAATGTAAAGAGCTACAAAGAGACGTAATAATTGGAGAGTGAAGGGTTCATTAAACATTCTTTGTGTCAATGGGTGGTTGATGACAAATGGAAACTACATGTAAGAAAAAGCCTTGAGAAAGGTGAGTGCACATCAACTACTAGTTGAGGAGCATTGGCCTTTCTCATGGCCTTTTCTTGGCTGTCCACACTTTTTGCATGTTGGTGCTTTTCTAGTTCTTTGTCCACCAACATTTGTAGGAGGTGTGTTATGAAGCTGCTGTAGTTCAGCATCTGAAAAAAGGAGCACTAAAAGCATCCAAATTGAAAACAAATACAGAAATGTTTGGTTTTTGCAAGATTCACAAAAAGTAACAACGTATAGAACTTGCTCAAATGGCCAACATTAGAAAAAAATGAGAATTGTATCATCACTCACTGAATGCTACAAGACAATAAATGGACTGAATTGTTTGAATCCGCATGAATTCTTCAGCTTTGCGGACAAATATAGACCGCTGAGATGAGAGAACCAACCATCACTTCAAGCTTAAGACGAAATCTGCTAAGTTAAATTGCTACAGACACTCTTTCTTTCTTCGCATTGTTGATTTATGGAACAATTTAAGAAAAGGGACCACTGAAGCAAAATACTTAAGATCTTTTAGAAATAAGCTAATTAATGAATTTTCTTTAAACACGATTTATATTAATTACTATTTCCAACTTTTATTATATAAGTATACTCAATTGTATATAGTTTTGAAATGACAGATAAGAAATTAGGATTATTTTTTTATTTTTTATTATTATTTTTTTGCAATAGTCAAGGAGGTGGACTAGAAAGGGATAACCTCTTCTACCTCCTTTCCAATTTCTCATGTATTTTTGTTGTCAATGTGTCGTTGTTAGTTTTTGTTTGCTCCCTGTGGGTGATTAATTGTGAATAAACTATTATTATTAAGATGCACCATAAATAACAATGTATAGAAGTACTTGCTCTAATATGTTGCCGATGAAGTACTGAAATGAGATGTCGAATCTGCATAATTAAAACTACAACTTCAATATGATTGCTGTTACAACATTCATTTTCGTTTTTCCTGCCACAAGTTTCTGCAGCTGCCAGTTGGAAATTAAGTTCTTGCATTGCAGTTGGTGTTGCTTTACTGACCAAGTTTATATGCTCAGATGGTCCTGCTGTGTAAGACTGATGTCCAGATGGATTAAATACAGTGGCAAAATCTGCATATTCCTGCGAAGCGGTTAGTGGGTTAGTGTGCATGTTGGTCCTGCTGTATAAGGCTGATCAGCAGATGGATTTGCTACAATGGCAAAATCAGCATGTTCTGGCAGTGCAGTTGGTGTTTCTTCATCTGCCAAGTTTCTGTGCTCAAATGGTGCAGCTACATGTATTTGAGCCTCGTGGCCATTGTCCTAAAACATTTTTACATTTCAAATTAAGTCTCTCATTGACAGCTGTATTTTATATAGTGGTACCAGTAGATATATAAATTTGTAACATTCATCCAGATTTTCTCAGTTATCAATAAAATTTTGCTAAGCTAATCAAAGTTTTTGAAGCTGAAATTAAGACAATGCCATTTCACTGCCTAGTTGGATGAGTGGTAAGAAACAAAACAAGGCTAATATTCACTCACTGGTTCTGAGTCCATTGCATTGTTGCTGTGGGCGCCTTCCAACAAATCCTTTAAAACCTTAGAGAGTCAAAGATAACATAACCAAACGAAAATGAAATTGGAAGTCTCACGATGTCACTACTAGTAAGAACATTTTAACGCACACTTTTTCGGGTGCCTCGCATAGCTTAGAAATATATTTGCTCAAGAAAACGATCGAAAGGAAAAGAATTCTTTCCTAAACACTATTTTAAGTAAAGTAAACTTACAGTAGAGTATGAAAGCGCTTTCCCTTGTGTTAGTTTGAACAGTTTATTCTTTCGAGCAGGCTAAAAGTGATGCTTTGGAAATGCTTTGGAGAGACAAGAGCTTGTTGTGTCTAACAAACACGACTTTAAAAGTGTATAATGAACTGACAGTTTTTACGAGTGCTGGACACGCTAGAGAGAAATCGCCATATATCATTACATAATTAAGAACAGACAGTATGAGAATTTTCACACCTTTGGCGTGTTTACAATAATCTTACCTTAGCCGCTTTTTCTCCATCATGCGGAGACTTCGCTCAGATTCAACGTCTGTTGTTCGCTCCTCTTTTATCCATATGGTATGGTGGCCGATAACTGCCATTCGTCAAAAGCACATAAATTTGTTAATTTTAGATCGAACTTTAATTATTTTGTATTGGAAATAAAGTGAAAGTACAATGTAAAAACATTTTTTTTTTATTGAACTGGAAATAGATTCTTTTTTATTATTATTTTCAAAACAAAACAAAATATTTTTATTATGAAATGAAAATAAAAACAAAAGTGAATAAAAACAAAAGTAAAAATAATTTGTTCACGGCCGGGAACTGCCATTCACAACAAAAAAAAGTAAAATTAGTTTGTTCACGGCCGGGAACTGCCATCTAAAACAAAAAAAGTAAAATTAATATGTTCATGGCCGGGAACTGCCATTCAAAACAAAAAAAGGCAAAATTAATTTGTTCACGGCCGGGAACTGCCATTCAAAATTAATTTGTTCACGGCCGGGAACTGCCATTCAAAAATTGGGGAGGGACTGGAACGCAGTGACGGGCATTATGGCGGCTTATTTTCGAAATGATGGTTGGAAAGAAGACGTCGTTCTTAAAGAGGAAATGGCTAAATACGTAAAACAGGGTCTTCAACGGAGAGAAATGTTAGATTTTTGGAAAAGGGATTTTGCCCAATATGCATGGAGCCTTCGCACTCTCGACAGACGCCTTCGTCACTTTGACATTCAGTACAATGACAAAAATGTGTCGGTGGAAGAAGTTAAAGATGTTGTAAAAAAGGAGCTTGAAGGACCAGGAAAACTGTTAGGATACAGAGCAATGCACCGAAAAGTCCGACAAGTTCATGATCTCAATGTTCCACGAGATTTAGTTCATGCGGCAATGTATGACCTCGACCCGAAGGGTCTGGAAGCCCGTGGACCAGTTGGCAAAAAGAAAAACAAACCCCAAGGGAAGTTTTACAACGAAAGGCCCTAACCGGGTCCATTCACTAGATGGCCATGATAAACTAATGGGCTACCAAAACAGCACTTTCCCATAAGCAGTATATGGCTGCATCGATACTGCTAGTAGAAAGCTGTTATGGCTGCGGATCTGGGTCACTAACAGCGACCCCAAGGTAATTGGCCGTTGGTATTTGGAGTATTTATATGAGACTAGAATTATGCCTTCAATGATAAGGCTGGACAGAGGAACAGAGACCGGCACGATGGCAACGATGCATGCCTTCTTGCGAAGAAACCATGATGATATGGATGACCCATGTGAATCGATCATTTACGGGCCATCGACATCAAATCAAGTAAGCACTTATTAATTTGTTTGTGTACTTTTTTTATGTATCGATTAAAAAGAAGTGTCAATGCAACTGGAGTTGTCACATTAGGTTGCTTTTTCTATGTTTTTCTTTGTATTATAGTGCATAATTGACCATTTTTGCCATTTTTTTTAAAGATCGAGAGATGGTGGAGGGAACTCCACGAGAGAATGGAAAAATATTTCAAGGAGCAACTCAACTGGTTAAAGGACCGAGGTCATTATAATCCACATAGTGAGAGAGACAGGTACATATAATAATTATAGAATAGACCTGATAAAGACATGGGGTTAGAGTGAACACAATTTCTGCTTGTTTTATTTGTCTATTTTTTAAAAGCAAGGAAAAGATTTACTTGATCCTGGGAAGGTAGCCTGAGAGCAAGCTCAACCAGCCCTCTGGCAGCGGGGCAGGAAAAGGAAGGAGAGCTTGCAACTACGTCTCTGGAATTTGAATTCCACCTCCAATTTGCCTGTGGCTCCCTGTTGACTTAGCTGTCATATTTCCGCCAATCAGCACTATGTGGAAACGAGCACAAATGAAAACAAATACTAAGAAACACGCGCCAAGGGTAATGATGTCTTTCATAATGTCATTTCCACCAATCAGCATTTCGGATCGACTTTTTCAATGCAGATATTCAAATTCCAGAGGTGTAGTTGCAAGCTCTCCTTCCTTTTCCCGGAGAGCTTGCTCGCAGGCTACGTGGAGGGGTGGAGGAAAATCCCATTACGAAGGGGCAGGGATGCTTGTTATTTTGTTTAGGGGTGCAGATTCAATATTATTTTGGTGACACTTAAAGCTGTCTAGAGTATTCATGATGGAATGCCTATTTCGCCTGGTCGGATGTTACTTTATGGTGTGTAATAAAGAAACCAGAGGACTAAAAAACGAAAGAAAAAGCTGATTTTATGACAATGCCTTTATCGCACATTATTAAAAGTGATTACTATTTATATATAGCTCTTATTTGGTACCGAGCTTTTTTTAAATGTATTTAAGGGATCAAGTAAAGCTTGAGTCTAGCACTCATGGGAGTCCCCCTCCCCAAGGAAAATCTAGTCATGGTCTAAACTTTTTAGGCAAATTCAAAATGTGTCAAGGATAATTATTGACAATAAATATTTGTCAGAATAAACGTATCTCTACAGTGTAAAAGCTTTGAAATCTTTCTTAAATCTTTGTTAATTTTTCCTATTAGGATGCTCTTGGCTTTTCTTCTCATACCAGTAGTGCAGAAAGAACTAGATCTGTTTAGGACAGTTGTATGGAACAGTCACAAAATAAGAACACAGAAAGATACAGCTTTGCCAGATGGAATCCCTGATCACATTTATAACTTTCCTGAAACATACGGCCTAGAAGAGTGTGGTATGACTGTGCATATTTTCATTTTAAAAAGAGACATCCTTGTAACACTATAAACAACAGCTAAAAAGCCCTGGTCTTTCACAACTTCGGGGATTTGGACGGGCTTATATCCAGGGGAAGGGAAGAGGCTTACTATCAGATGTATTGTTTGTTTACTGGTAGCCAAGAGGGCTTATAACTGAGGAAGGGGGACGTGGGGGATGGCTTATAAGTGGCCGTTTACAGTAGTTAGTACAAACACAAACCAGTTCATAAATGTAAGGACCATATGCCCTCAAAACTACTACTGTTACTGACCATTGGATGTGGTAGGCAAAGAAAAGTGAAGATCGAATCTTTATTGGCCAATATTTTAGTTAAGAAAAGTTTTAATGTGCTGTCTTTTCTGTCATTTACCTTTTGGTTGTTTTCTGTTTACATTTTGTGGTTTTCTGTTTCCTCTTTGTAACTGAGTGTTGTTAAAAATGCCATTTTTAATAGGTTGGCCTGTAACAGAAGATGAACTGAAAGAGGCTGCACTTCATTCTGGTGTTCTGTCAGTTGAAGATGACTTTTTAGATGCTGCATTTAGATCAAAGTGTGAGGAAATTATTCCATATCCTAACCAATGAATGCAAAGATGCATTTCTGCATCTTAAGGAAAAATTCATGGAACTGTGAAGAGTGAAGGTTCACCTTTCCCTTCAGTGACCACACTTTGAATTGTTCATGAGTATTAGCTCAGAAAGATAATATTTATTATTTTAGTTTAATATATAAATCAACTGAGAAACCAAACCTATTGCTTACTACACTGGTATGGTGGCCAGTAACTGCCATTCATCAAAAGCACATAAATTTGTTAACCACATATCCAAAATTACTAACAGCTATCAAATTTTCTCTGATAAAGCTCTGTAGTTGAAACCTGTCCTAAACCATCGAGCCATGTTAGTGACCATGGTCACCGTTTGTTTTTTTTTTTGTTTTTTTGGTTTTACTTTTCCACTGTTTTTAACATATTATTGTAAGTAAGTACTTGTTGCATGGTCTGATCTCTGTCCGTTGTACTTACTGTGCTATTCTGAGTATACAGGAAAAGTTACAAAATAAGGCACTGCTGATGTGTTGTATGCAATAAATTTTCTTCAAAAAAGTAAACCATGTCCCTTGCACCAGTGTATGCTTACAAAATTGTGTTTTTGAGAGGAAGACATAATGCCTCATTGTGTGCAATATGGTCGAATAGCCCATACATACATACATGGTATGAAACAAAAATTGGAATGGATTATCTTGTCCCACTACACACTTATACTTCCTGATAAATATTGTCAGGTTCCTCTCTGTAAAACCGTTTCCAACAGGAGTGAAGCCTAGTAAAAGCACAGCCCCCCCCCCCCCCAAAAAAAAAAGAAAGAAAGTCAAGAGAAGCAGCAAATAGGAGAAACAAAACAATATTTTGCCTTCTGTACATACCCAAACTTAGAAAGCTATTTTTAAACTGTTTTCAGTTTACTATCTGGCCAAAATAGGCAAATTTGTCGAGATTGTCATTTACAATTTAAGCACTATGCTAGTGGGTTTGGTGTCTGATGCCAAATGGCAGTGCTTTAAGTTCTGGTATGCACAGAAGGCAGAATTCAAGTTAGGTTTTAAAATTGAGGACATCTGTAAGTGGTTCAAGGGGAATAGTTCCATGTGGACAGTACAGGGTTTGAAGTGAGAATGGGCTAAGTTTGCAGTAGGTCAAATTACTTGACAAGACAGAGGCAGTTCAACAAACATTCTTTATTGCATGCAATTAGAAGTAGCCAGCAGCTTAACACCCTATCTTAGGGCTGTATTAATTCTCTTTTTTCATGACCATACACCATGTAATAAACTAAAATACTACTTATGTTATTACCAAGGGGAGGGGGAGTCCCCAAATACAATAGTAAAGGAAAGCCACAAAGACCTTTATTGCCCCTACTCCTGCATGGCAAGGATTTTTTTGGGGGGAGGGGGGGTTACAAACTGTATTGTGACTTTTTGTTAGAGGGAGAATGAGGGATTGTTAGAACTGAAAAGTTAATGAAAAAGACCTTTTTTGAAGAGAGGGGGCTGGGGGTGGATTATCGGCTATGCTGCTTAAACTTTTCTGGTTAAAATTGAAACTTATAAATGGCCTCATTCATACCTCCCTTGCCATTATTAACTGTAACAAACATTGGGTACAACAATTGTTAAGACCATTTACCATTAACTTTTTCTGCAAGAAACTGTGAGGTAAAACTGAGTACAAATACTAGAAAATGCTGATACCATTCATTAGTCTCTGTTATCAAAATTTCAAACAGTAACTTTTAAACCAGTAAACTGAATCATTGCCTATTACTTTAAATTCTTGCAAACCTTAAAGTACAGTAAATGTTACACTTGTGACAGCTAACAAACAACAATCACAATAGCTGTCTGAGAAAAGCTACCTATGGAAAACAGGAATTTATCATTTTCAACCAATTCCAAATACATGTACACTATTTCATGATTATACCCTGTAGTCTGTGCCAGAAACCTTAACTTTAAGTTTATACCACAGTCAGTTTTATCGAAACTTCAAACTTTAACTGTCAAACCAGCAAAATGAATCTACGACATTGCCTACTGCTTAATTAGTTCTTGCAAACGCAAGCTTTTACAGTAAATATTGCAATGGTGACAGCTAACAAAACAATCTATAGCTGTTTGAGAAAGGTTACCTGTCGAAAACAGGAATTCATCATTTTCAACCAATTCTGAGGAAGCTATTTCAGGATCGTACAGCTTGTGGCCTGTGCCCTGGATATCAAGGGCCATTAACTTATGGTTTGATTTCTCATAACTAAAGTGAGCAAGGCACTGAGCTTTTTCTGACAATGTACTTTTGTCACACACCTTGCCAGTGTTGTTAATGTATTTTACAAAGTTCCCCTCAATGTACTCCTCAACAGTGACATAGTCACCCTTATCCAGATCTCTCCCAAAGTAAACCTTTCCATACTGTAGTGCTTGGCCAAACTCTAAAAGATCATCTTTCTTTATTTTCTGAGCCAACTGATCGACAAAATTCTTTGCAAGCATATCCATTTGAACAACCTTCTTCGTATGTACTTCAGCTGTCTGACCTGTGTCTTGTATTGCTTTTAGTGCTTCTGGTAAGTATCTTTTCACACAACCCATGTTTTGCCAGCAAATGCTTCATTATGACTTGTTGCCCTGTAAGAAAATTTGACTCAAACTCTTTTATCTGGTCTAATTCACCTTTGAATTTCACATTTTCAAAGCCCCACAAATATTTTTGGCAGCTTTCCAATGAAAAATGCCCTGGGTGGTAGAGGCAGGCAGACATGATGAAAATTTACCACCCAAGCATTATTTGGAAAAGCTGGAAGATACAAAATAAAAAGGAACTGTATTTTCATGAAATGGGAATGTACAGAATCTCTTACAATTTTTGACATTATTTTTTATTATCATATTAAAAAAAAGTGATTACCACTTGAATGTGATATATGTAAGGGGTGGGGTATTGTTTCCTTAACTATGTAAGGGCTCACACCCATTGTGATGGGCGCAAAAACCACCTTTACCCCTTAAGAAAGTAATAATCTATTTAAAAGCTCAAATACCCTAAATTCAGCGTAGACAGAGCTTGCCCGAGGCGGGTGATGGCTCGGTACAAAAAAAAAAACAAATACCATGATCGCCACCATGTTTTCTTTTTAATCAGTCGCACCTACCTATATGCTTCTCTGAATCCGCCTTTTGCAAAAGCATCCTTCTCTATATTAAACTCTATAGTAGCTGCAGTTAAGGACCATCCGAGTGGGTCCAATTCAAAGGACCTCACCTCGATCAAAGTGGTGGCCTTTTTCGCAACAACCTTTCCAAGCTTTAGCATCTCCGATACTGAAAGGCTCTTCGGAAAAACCTTGATCTGCTTGGTTGACCATGTGCTGTCGCTTTCGACAGAGGTGGAAGCAATGGGAACACTCGAAGCTGGTCTCCTTTTTCTCTTGGGCGGTTCATCAGGATTGATAAATATGTTGCTTTCGTGGTCTTGTTCGTGTCGCTGAATGAACCGAATGTGGATCAGTTTTAGGTCAGCAATTTGTTCAAGCGTTGAACAGGATGGCCCTTGCTCTCCCGCCAGAACATCACACGTGACGCTTTTGCCAAATGTTGGTAAGAAGTGCTTCTCACAAGCAAGTTTGATGTTTGGTAATGTTATGTCCTCGTAGTCAGCAAATTGCACAAATTCCCTGGCTCCAATCCTGCTAAACTTTTGCGCCTTACCAGAGACTTCGGAACTGAGTCGCTGTACTGTAAGTTCCCCACGTTGAAGTATTACTCCAGCACCCAATCCTGTATCGGCTTTTGTCTTTTTCTGCACTCGCTTCTGCTTCATTTGGGCTTGAAACTTTGCCCAAGCTCGATCCCCCATTTTTTTGCGAAAGGGCGCCAAATTATCAAAGAATCCGAGGAGTCTGGGTACGAGATTGTAAACAAACGCGAGCGACGCACTCCCGCCAAAACTCTCATTTCTTTATTTTTGAATGGCAGTTCCCGGCCATGAACATATTAATTTTATTTTTTTCTGATTTGAATGGCAGTTCCCGGCCATGAACATATTAATTTTACTTTTTTTTGTTTTAGATGGCAGTTCCCGGCCGTGAACAAACTAATTTTACTTTTTTTTTGTTTTGAATGGCAGTTCCCGGCCGTGAACAAATTATTTTTACTTTTGTTTTTATTCACTTTTGTTTTTATTTTCATTTCATAATAAAAATATTTTGTTTTGTTTTGAAAATAATAATAAAAAAGAATCTATTTCCAGTTGAATAAAAAACAAAATGTTTTTACATTGTACTTTCACTTTATTTCCAATACAAAATAATTAAAGTTCGATCTACAATTAACAAATTTATGTGCTTTTGACGAATGGCAGTTATCGGCCACCATACATATGGTAGGCAGGGTTCCAGGTTTTACTTGCCTGCGCTGACTTGGATCGAAATCCCTAGTTAAACAGCTTTCTTCGAAGTGAACTGAGGAAATAACAAAACGTGTCTTCGGGAGCGGATGAAAATTCTTCCTCTTTGTTCTAACAAACCGGGCCCACGCATCTCTTGTATTTTTGTCGTTCGG
>JAEMPF020010949.1:35000-36766 GCA_022496165.2 Catalaphyllia jardinei | reverse complement strand
CAAAATTATTACTAAAGTGCACCCAACCCCAAAATATTTTT
This sequence comes from Catalaphyllia jardinei, assembly GCA_022496165.2. Classification (NCBI taxonomy): domain Eukaryota; kingdom Metazoa; phylum Cnidaria; class Anthozoa; order Scleractinia; family Caryophylliidae; genus Catalaphyllia; species Catalaphyllia jardinei. The sequence goes on along the minus strand of JAEMPF020010949.1, from coordinate 36,725 downwards.
TTCACTTAAATAAATCTTTGCACCTGTTCGAAACGCACTGCGCCTTTTTAAACTAAATCTTGACTTTTTTATAGGCTATAAAAGTTAGAAATCTAGCCATCACCTGTTGCACGACCGAGCTAGTAAGTGGCTGGGTCTATTCCTGAGTTGACGTCACAGACTGAGTTGCATCGTATTAACTCTTTGTAAACATGCATGCAAAGAGGTTTGTGACATCAAACCAGGAAGAGGCCCATACCCATTACTTACTCGGTCGTGGAACAGATGATGGCCAGATTTCTTAACTTTTATAGCCTGTAAAAAGTCAAGATTGGGGCTAAAAAGAGGCAAAGCCGCAATGCGTTTTAAACAGGTGCAAAGAGCTATTTTAACGAAAAAAATACTTTGGGGTTAGGTGACTTACAAAATTTTAAGAAGCCTACGTCTAAATAATTACAAGAGTTTCAATAATTCTCAAATGGCGTGGTAGCTTCGACCAAATGAGAGGTCCCATATATTTTATTGAATTCCTTCCAAATTTAATCGTTTCGATACTTGTCACTATTCCACAAGTATACTGAGTGTTCTTAAAATGAAATAAGTCAGAATTGTTATATAGCTGGCGTTTTTCGCGCTACAGCGCGCTCATTTATTGGCTAGTTCATGGTCACATGACGTCTAACAATGAAACTGTTTCCCGCCAAATGCCACGAGCTGCAACATTGCGAAAACTATGACGTCAAACGGGAAACAGTGCACTGTTACCCGCGAAATGTTGACCGCTGTTGCATGCACGTGATCAGAAGTGGCCTTATGTTTTCGCTGGAATCTCGGTGAGTTTTTTTAAAATTTGCTTTTGTTTTGTTTTGCTATATAACAAATCACTTAATGACTGGTCCCTTGGGGAACAGTGAATTCTGTTTCCCTCGAATCAGTCAATGTTTCCCTCGACTTCGTCTCGGGAAACATTGAGATTCTCCCCCTCGGGACCAGTCATTAAGTGTCAAATATTCACAGGTACGAGACTGTGCTTAACTTTTAAACATCAACATAGCAATGTCTTGTAAACGCCTTATTGTACAACGTCGGTAGGTTGGCGCGGTCTGGCAGTTCTTGATGGGACGCTGATCTGGTGTTATACACAGCTCTTAGCGCTCGTTTCTGAATCCGCTCGAGCTTCCTCCGATCCGATGCGTCACAAAAGTGCCAGATTAAAAGGCAATAAATAAGATGAAGCAGAATAGAAGTGATAGTTTAGCATCACAAGGTATCAAGTTGCGAAGCCGCACTAAGACCCCAACTTTTTGACTGGCCTTGGTGCACAGTTCACTTATATGACTGGTAAAACTCAGTTTGTCATCGATTTGAACTCCTAAAAGCTTATTTCCCCCATTCTCTCAATTACATGTCCATCTACGGAAAATACGTTGATTATCATTATCTGTCTCACTGAACATTTCTCGGGTTACCTTATTCTCCTTTATTTTTGCAGGGCTTAAATTTTGCGGGTCTTTAATTTCGCGATCGTGGAGAAAAAAATATGTTTGCAGGGAATTTCATTTCGCAAAATTGACGATTAAGTTGTCCTTTTTTCTTTTTTTACAAAAATTGTACGTTAATCGACAATTGAAACAATACCAATATGCTGTCCCTTAGCGGCAGCTGTATTCCTCTAAAAGTCAGTCTTACAGTAAAAAAGATCTTCTTGTTCTTCCGAGTCATTATCGAATATCGAGAGTTACACGA
>JAEMPF020010949.1:17500-22500 GCA_022496165.2 Catalaphyllia jardinei | reverse complement strand
CTTTAATGAATCCGAGTCTTGTTGGAGTTCGATAAGGATTTTTATTTTATAGTAATTATATTGTCTTATTATATGGCTACAATAGTGCGCGTGCTCTGATTGGCGCTCTGATTGATTGAAACCAGGTAAGAGGAATACCTCTGAAACTATTTCAAGTTTTCCGAAAATTTGGTAGTGGAAACCGGTTTTTCGATAATTCCATCCAAATTGTGTTAATTGTCTCCATTCAAAACAACAGTTCTCAAACTCATTAATAATTCATGAGGCAATTAACCAACTGTGTAACCTTATTTGGGTCATGTGGACGCTTCTTGATACCCGGTAAAGAACAGATCCAAACAAGTGTGATTAGATATCAATTTGCAAACGAATGCAGTTCTTGAACAAATGTTTACTAACTCCAATTATTTGATTATTTCATTTTCTTTCTTTGATATCTTGTTCTGGTGACAATGATTATTTTATTTATGATTAATTAATTAATAATTTATTTATTTAATTATTTCACTGACCTTATTTTTCTGCTCTTTGTGAAAGGTACTCGGTCTTCCCTGTCTCGTATAAGATGACACCATATTATCAAAGTAAGCCGTCGCTGATAGAGTAGAGTTCTAAAGCTGAAGACGAGTTGTCCCTGAAGGCACGCCTTATAGAATTTGCTATTCATATAGGATGATTATGTAAACATCATTTTGTAGCTTTAAGCTGGTTTTCCTTCTTGTCCTTTTGTTCGTTCTACGATACAGCGGATTCTTGGGTCATCTAAGCTACACTCATTATTGGTAGATTCTATTAATTTTAAAGAGTAACAGGTGAGAAAAGTGAGAAATATGCTCTTCTATTAATCACGTATATTATATATTTAATATAGATTGTAAGATTATATTTTTACGCAATTTGAAAACACTTTGAAATCGATGAAGACTGAGACTGTTAATTTTTATCGAGTTTCGCTGGAGAATTAAAAATCAATACGAGAAGATAACTAATCCTTGCTTTCCTTTACAAGATTTTAGGTAAATTTTACCACAATCAAAATTTTTATTAAGCTGTTATTGGCGCTTTTGCTCAGGACTTTGCAGTTCTTGAAAGAATCGGGATATAAAAGTGCAAAAAAATGTATTAAGAACCGCAATTACTTAAATTAGTGCTCAGGACGCTAAAATGAATTTTAGGGTTAGAAATACTACTTTATATTTGGGATGGGCGCTAGTTTCCAGTGGGATATAAATATCTGATTGTAATAAATCGCTCAAATGTACAACAACAGAAACATGAACTCAAAAATTGTGGCAATAGAGGAAAGAAGGGGAACGGGAACGAGCACGAGAACGGGCAGAGTTCCGGCACGATAAGCCACTAAGCTTCGAAACGAGGTTCACTGTACTACTTCTCATTCAAAGAAATAAGCAAACCTTTTTGTTACTTTTTTAGACCTACCTTGGCGTCATGATGTCACCGAAGGTGAGCTATGCAAGACGTTAAAAAAATAAATTCTGACCACTCTCCGTTTATTCATTTTAAGCTAATAGATAACCAAACGTTTCTCAAGGCAATCATGCATCAAATATTCTGAGCTATGGTGTTTAATCACACAAGTATAGAGATGCATTTTTAAATGCAATTAAAATAAAATGTGTAAGTGTGTGCCCATGTGCATAAGATAGTTGTTAAATAATAACGCCATAATCCACCCAGTCAAAACATAAATAGTACTTGTTCAGTCAATCATATAGCAATACCATCTGCCAAATTTTAGACGCGTAGTTTAGTTTTATATTCAAGCTATACAAGAGAGCCATGTTATTAATAGCAACGCAGTTATGGACATGCTATTACAGACCATGGATGGTGCATTGCACGCAATTGTCAATTTCTCGGCTATTTGTGATCCAAACCAAGCGCAAATTTATTGTTTTAACATCTGTCATAGAGGGATACTTTCATGAAAGATCAGATTGCAAACGACAAAATTAATTAACTCACTGTGATTAGCTGAGAGCAGGCAGTTTTATCGTTTATTTGTTCTGTAGTCTGTCTCCGCCCACAAGTAGCAAAGGCTAATCTTGGTGGGCGGAGCTACACGCAGTCCGTGGTTACAATATTAGATTAAATAAAACAATACTAGCTTAAATAAAACAATATTAAATTAAGGGAAATCAAAGAAGAACAGGATGACATGAAAAGAAAAGAGAAGGATATGAAGTTTAAAAAGGTCTAACAAAAACTATGCATTTTATACATGTATTAGGTAAAATTTGCAATTTTATACACAAGAATAGGCGTTTCAACATAATCATCCTCAGCCTCCATTATTGAAAACAGCAAATCATGTACATGCTTTTTAAAGGCATTTTTAGAGAGTTGTCGAAATTTGTACTGGAAGGAATTCGAGAGTTTAGCTCCAAATCTGGCAAAAGACTTTTGGTTTAGGCTCAAACTCGAAGATTTAATATAAAAGTTGCCTGAAGAGGAGCTCCTGGTCTTGTGCGTATGTATTTTATTAACTTGAGTAAAAAGATCATTGATATTAGACGGAACAGACAAACGTGATACGTCATACGTTAAGGAAGAAACAGTTTCAACATAGAGCATATTTATGGGGAGAATATTCGAGATGATAAACAAAGACACGGCGTGTGCTCTGGGCTCAGAAAAATGCATTAAACGAAGGGCACGTTTTTGCAGTACAAGGAGTTTTTTTAGATGGGTTTTAGCAGCTTGACCCGCTAAACCATAAGACAGGTAAGGAAATATCAAGGAATTATAGATGTTAAAAGAGTACAGAGAGGAACAAAATGCCTAAGGCGAGCAATGACTCCAATAATTTTACTTATTTTCAATGTAACGTATTCAACATGAATTTTCCAGCTCAAGTTTCTATCCAGTAAAATTCCAAGATATTTGACATGTTCCTTGCATTCAAGAGAAGTGAAAGTATGGGTGCTGTTATCAAACATTTTGATATTTCCCGAATAACCCAGCTTACACTGATAAGGACGGAAAATAACATAATTTGACTTTTTAGCATTGAGGGTTAGTTTATTTGCATTTAGCCATGCATTCAGAAACTTTAAACTGTATTCGAAATAAACTACAACCAAATCTTTGACTTGCGATCACACGTGTTGCTTTTTACGAACAAGACATACCATAATATAATATTAAAACAGTAATTCAACAATGTCTGGGGAAGAGTGGGTAAGTTATATGTCCAATCTCTTAGGATCTCGTATGACTCTCCGGCTTCCATTGCGGGTTCGGGGGTGAACATCCTCCCCACCTTTCCAACTTTGCTGGAAATTTACATTTGGACTTCTCACTGCTCGTGACGATATCTTCTTTTCCATACTCTCCTTAACCCCATTCCCTGACACTCAGACAGCTCACCGTGAACTTCTCCATCATACGGTTCTGTGCTAAGAGACTGATTACTCGCCCCCAGTCGATGTAACCTCTGAATGGATCTGCATGGGTTTCCTTTCTGTGTCTTCAATTCAACAGTGCAAACTTATTGACGGACCTGTCCATCATTATACCAGTTACCATAACATTTCCTTAAATATCAGCCAGAGATAGACCATCTGTTTAAATTTGTTTGCCTGTAATTTTTCTCATGTAGCCTAATGATAATAAAGATAATTATTCCTGTTGTGGCTTTAGAACCACCAAGATTCACCATCACACCAGCAGAGCACCAGAGATGTTATAAGTCTGGTCCGTTGATAGTGATTGGTCAGTTAAGCCATGATGGTATTGGCCCACAAACCTACAACTACGTTACGGCACTTACTGACCAACGTTACTGACCAACGTTAACTCGTGTAAAGTTTGTCATCAGTCATTGGTCGCTTTCGATCCGTCTTTTGTTAGTCAAATTGGTCTGTTAGAGTCCGTCTATTGTAAGTCTAAATTATTAAGTCGGTCTGTTAGAAGTCCGTTTGTCGGTTTAGTTTTCGTCGCGGATAAGTCGTTTGTAAGGTTCCGGTAGTTGTTGACATCTGTTAAGAGGCGTTTGTTCTAAGTTAGTGTACCAGCTTCCCAGAGTCAGTCGTTGAAAATAGTTTGTACTGTAGGTTAAGCATTGAGCAGAGTCCCAGTCAATGTTGTGGTTTGTCAGTTGATGATGCACAGCAATGTGATTGTTGACATCACCATTTCTCGTGGCTCGTTTGTGTTCAGTCAGTCTCGTGTTAAGGTTTCTGCCAGTCTCACCAATGTAGGAAGTCTGGCAGTCGGAACATTTGATCTTGTAAACAGCTCCCTGTCTGTTGTTGGGTTCGTCTCGGTCCTTAACGTTGGACCAATCACTATCAACGGACCAGACTTATAACATCATCGACTGACAAACACTATTCACTTGACTCTGAAGATGACTTCCGCTCAGGTTGTCGAAACGTCAGTCACCAACAACAGCCTTTTCAGAACTACACTCACCCGGACGATCACACAATACGAACTAGTGTTGCGATATGTTGTGCTGAGATATTGCGATCGCTTAGCCGGATCTTGCAAATGCTGGACCAACAATGTTGCGATATGTTGTGCTGAAATATTGCGATCGTTTAGCCGGAGCTTGCAAATGCTGGGCCAACAATGTTGCGGTATGATGTGTTGATATGCTGCGATCGTCTGGTTGGGACTCAACAGTTATGTTTATAGAGCGGTTCTCAATCGAGTGTCGCAAAACCGAAACCAAAACCAATGAAAACTCGAGCAATAAGGATTTACACTATCCGTGATATTTGAAAATTTGTTATTTCAAAAAGCTGTTATGGAATGCTCAGCGGGCAAATTAGTATGCATTTGCTCACTGAGCATCCAATAATAGCTATTTGAAACAGCTCAAAATGACCACCGTATCGGCGAAAAAGGTCCATTACTTAGCAATTAGACTACTTATCTAATCTCCTCAGGACAAACAAAACCAAAACCAAAGTAATTGCCTTGATTTTAATTTGTTGACCCTTTTTTTTCGGCCACTGTGGGCGCTGCAATCC
>JAEMPF020010949.1:0-5000 GCA_022496165.2 Catalaphyllia jardinei | reverse complement strand
TTGCATTGTAACTGTAACGACATTATGACTGAAATTGAGGTATTTTGCCTTGTTGCTTTTCTATTGTCATGTTGCTTCTCCGCTCAATCCGAAGCCTTTTAAGCGAGTTATGGAGTTTTGGTTTTCCACTCCTAGGAAGAGGTTAGGGCTGTGCACTCGATTCCAGACTCTCCTCCGCTCGAAGAGGAAAAAACACCCATTGAAAACATGCCAGCCGCCTCAGTTCATACGTAGAATAATAGTTAAAGGTTAAGCGCTTCTTTTCAGTTAAATTCCAACACAATTATAAATTCATTGCCAAAGGGTACGCTACAAAGCTCTAAGGCCCGGTTTAAACGTTGCATTTTACATGCCAAATCGAATTATGTTAAATAATTTATGTTTGCTCGAATGGGAATTTAAAACACGTCGCTCGCGCTCAGCAATTTTATTCCGCAAAAAATGCGACGTTTAAATCAAATCAGCCGAACGTATTCATTCGAGTCGACTAAAATTAGTATTTCATTCGGCGCATGCAAAATGCGACGTTAAAACCGGGCCTTATCAACAGAGAAAGCTCAAGTAAATTTTAATAAGCCGCGGTTTCCATGGAAACCAGTGAAGGTCCATCTTGGCATTATACTCGAAAACGGTATTGTTGACTGCTATTAGTATGTCAAATTTTATGCTTGTATTAAAAAGCACATAATTTGTCTGAAATTTAGAGTTATGCCGCCGTCCGACTATAATCCATAAATTGAAAACGCGAGTCGTTCTAATAATAGAACACTACACACCTCGGAGTACAGGCGCAGTGCCCGCCCGAGGGGCCTGGACGTAAGGCTTCCACGCCCATCTCCAAAATAATAGCACAATGAAACAGTTTCTCTAACGCAATTTGACCGTCTTAGACTCAGTAAACCCCTAATACTATACAAACACATCTTCTCTGCTTTTTTTCTCTCAATTCCATTGCAACCCAACGGCGAACGACAACAAGTACTGTTTTCCGTTGGAGCACCACTATTGGGAATGCCCACAAGCATGATGACTCAACTCGTTTTGCTTTTTCAGAATATAATAGTACAGTAAGGGAGATAACAAACTCAACCGATAACTCGTGATCAATCCATCTGATAACTAGTCTTTCATGCAGGGTCTTGTGAGGGAGCTGCGCTATGGTTACTTCTTGGGGCATTTTAGTCCTGCCTCTTAATTGAAGAGATTCTTGCCAATTGAATAAATGAGAACGCTTTCGCCTCTATAACCTATCGGGATTCCCGAAACAGATCCGCAGGCGCGTGTTTCCACAGCTTTTTCGAGTTCTCCCAAACTTTCATTATGTACTCGTGTTTCTATAACTCGAAACAGACACGGTACATGTTGTCTATTTCGGATTTAAAAAAATGGTGATTTAGGAAAAAGGAGTTTCTTTATTGGCACTATGTGAGTTCTACACAAAGTAAATTTTATGACTCTTGAAGGCCTACAAATCACTCTATAAAGTGACCAAAAATAGAAGAAAATATAAAGACTGACGCTCTTTTGAATTTTTTTACCGTGTATTTTAGGATGTTCCGAGTAATAATTCGCACACACCAAGGTAAACCTTTTACATCCTTTTCATATATACAGGTTATGCATGCGTACACAATTATAGAACAGCAGACATGCGGTATTAGCTGTTTAAAAATAGCTAGCTAACCACCAACAAACATGAGGGGAACTAAATGCAAGCAAACTGAGGTAGGGGTGTCCAAAAGTTGCTCAAAAGTTGCCCCAAAATCCAAAAGTTGCTCAAACGTTGCTTTCAATTTTTTAGTGTAAGAGATTGATTAACAACTTAAATAAAGATTTAATAAATAGATTTCACTTTGCATAGATGTTATATACATAATCATATCTTATTGAATCATCAATATTGTAAGACTGAATCTCTCTCAACCCAAATCATAAAAATCGTATTCTCTGTATTAGCTTTCTATTACGATAATCACGTGATTGTATTCGAACAAAACAAACTTTGCTAATATGCTTATTAATCTTGCTCCAGCACTAGCTGCTACTTCTGAAGGATCTGAATATTCATCATCTTTACTCGAACATGGATTATCACTCCGCTCCGCCATTTTGAATTTTTGAGCATATCCGCTGACCACCTTAGGCTGCTACCACAGGCAGACCACCAGGGCCGGGTTGTTCGAAAGCCGATTAACGTTAACCCAGGATTAAACGTTAACTGAAGCATTATTTTTTCTTGTTTAAAAATATTTTTCACCCCCAACGTTTGGTGCAGTTTGAGATTACTACAGCTTAAAACTGAAGGGAAAACAATATAAACAAAACACCTCACCAAAATGTTACAAAACTAAAATAGGAATTCTCGCTAACCCTGGGCTAGCTTAATCGGGCTTTGAACAACCCGGCCCAGGGTTGTTTTTTGTTTACAAAAGGTATTTTACGCAAAATTATGCATAAAAGCAACCGATGCTTTAAATTAGAACTTGAATGGGCGGTTTTTCGTTACAAATTGCCTTAAAAAAGCAAGAAAGTTATTCAAAAAAGAAAATAAGTTGGAGGAAATCCGAAAAGTTGCTCGAAGGACTAAAAGTTGCTTCAAATTTGAAAAGTTGCTCAAAAGTTGCCGAGCAACTTATGTACACCCCTAAATTGAGGACCCTGCGGATGTCCGTTCATCACGACATAAGCCTAGACTCTTCTCTTTTAAATATGAAATTACAATGATTTACATTACCAAATTAAAACACTGTCAGTTCCAACTACATATTTTTCTAAGCTTTTTTAGGCTGTAGTCTCTAGCGTCCACAGATAAACTGTTTGAAGCATTCACTCCTCTGTACGTACTGGAAAGATCTTTGTCCTGACTTAGGAGATAGCTTGTTTCCCAACATACAACTTGCATACAATTTTCAAAACTGATTTTAAAATTACATAACTTGGCACCGAATATGTGTGTTACTATTAGAAATATTCACAACTTCGTTGACATTTTCGTACAACTTGCTATCGATTGAAAGTTTGGCTTATCGATTGATCGCATAACCCATCATTCTTTGCGCTCTCTATGACAAAATGGCGGCTGAAACTGTCTCGGATCTGGAGAGTGTCATTGTTACTGTGCGAGGTGGAACGCCATCATTTGTCCGATAGTATCGATACGTGCGGATTTTTTGCAAGGAGAGGGGACGACTTTGTAGGTTTACTGCGAGTGTGTGCATCAGAACACAACAACCTCACAGTTTCCTTAACTCGGGAATTACAAGAGTTGATCAGTCGTTTGGAGAGTAATGTCTTTCACTTTCAGGCACGAAAAGATTTCTTCTGGAAGGAGGCAGTCTCGTATAATCACTATTTGCCTCAAAGTCACACTTGCGAAACAGTGCAGAATGGAAGGCAAGGAAATTTGTTTCCCAGAAGCGTGGGTTTCACATATCTATGAAATAACTGCTACCAATGTGAGATGTGTTATTCCACCAATTAGTCTTTCTCGTTGCTCAAATTTGTTCGGGATGCCTCATGATATGTCACACCCTTAAACAGTAGGGGGAAGAAGGAGGTGTGTAGTTTACACAAGGTAGAACTTGTTAACACCTATCCCCAGACATTTGGACCATTTTTGGAAATGCGTAACTAACTTCCTTTAGTGTTTAAAAAAGAATGGCATCAGTGATTAGTTCTACAATCATAGTATAATTTCTTTTGGGACAGCCTGATTTTACAATGTAAACTTACCTGGCTCATTTATAGGCATCTGAGGACAGTAGCCACCAACTGATCAGATGGAGCTTTGTCATACATGGGGCTATTGATGGATTTTCAAGAGTAGTTGTACTTGTTTGCTGCAGCATTAATGACAAAGTGGCTCGTTTTATGTTTAATGCCCATAGAGTTAAGGGGTCGCACGTGCTAGCAGGCTTTTCCACCTAACCAACTTATCGAAAGTCTATGGGTTGATATCATGAGGTACATTGTCACACCATACAGGAAGATATTTACTTAGAAAGCTTTGGTTTGCTTGACCCACTTAATGAGCCACATTTGTTTGCACTGCACTATGTTCACCAACCACGGATTGAAAGAAGCATCGAGAAATTTGTTTTGCAATGGCTTGTCTTCAGAGAGATGCCAAACACCCTTGCAGCTAATGACTGAAGGTCTGTACAACTGTCTTCCTGATTTGAGTGATACAGAGACTGTGTCATATGACTATGGAATTGAAGATCTTACACCAATGCCCGAGTTACAAACAGGCAACAACATTCAGGTCCCAGAGTCAGAAATAGAACTTTCTCCCTCACAGCATGATACACTGGCACTAGCCGTAAAATACTCTCAGTGATGACCAGAATAGTACTTAGGGTTAACCCGTATTTCAAGCTAAGAGCAAGCCGTGGGTGTCATTGCTAATTTTGTGCACCAATAACCGACTGTTGCACCGTTGCCCCCTTTAAGATCCAAAAAGCTAAATTCTTCCTGAAATAGTTCACAACTTCGCTTGTGTGGCTCAGTTTAGTTGTTATCTTATATTTAGAGTACCCTCATTTAAAGTTGAACATGAATGTAATTTGCTGGATTGCTTATGTACGCTTTATTGTCTTGGTATCACAACTTATTGTACATATCAGTCCCTGTAGAGGGGGTTTTAGTAAAATGTATGTCCATGTAACTCAGTGTCCGGCAACCATTGGCATTGATGTTAGGGAAAGGACTACGTCACGGCAAGCTACCCTAACCTTGATATATGTGGGAGTTCATTCTGTTTTGGATACCAACTGGAAATTACAGATATCTTCACACAGTAATTGCAGTTGTGAGTCAATGCTCTTGGTTAGAGCAGTTTTCAATGGGGAGACAAAAGTAATTAGAAAATTCCTTTGTTTTGGCTTTAGTTTTACTACAGTTTGAGAATAGTCTAACTGGTAAGTAATTGGACGTTTGGATTTGGTTTTACTACACTCAATTGAAAAGCGCTCTAACCCACAAATTGTAAACACATTCTT
>JAEMPF020010948.1:17213-31201 GCA_022496165.2 Catalaphyllia jardinei | reverse complement strand
AGTCATATGACAATTATATATACGTGCCAAGTCTTTAAGTCACTTTAGAAATATACAAAAAGTGAAGCAGTCGGTAAAAACAAATATTTAAGAAATATAGTATAAAAAATAATATACAAAAAGTGAAGCAGTTGGTAAAAACAAATATTAAAAAATATAGTATAAAAAACAATATACAAAAAGTAAAGCAGTTGGTAAAAACAAATATTTGAAATGTGCTTATACCCCCAATTACTATACTACTCCCTTCCCAACAACAAACTGAAAGCACTGCTAGCTAAACACGCTAGACCGGAAAATTGCCCTGACATCACCACGGTGAGAGTCAACCCAGAAATCTGGAATCAAATGAATAATTTTAGGCGCAAAGCCAACCTGGGAGTCGGCAACATCTGACAAGCCTTGCAGAAAGCTACTTTCGGAATGCTTAAGGTATGTGATAAATTAGTGGATTAACAACAGAGCACAGATAAGGAAACACTGCCCGCTAACATCGACGCCATTGTCCTATTAGGACACGCTGTCGGGGAGCTTTCCCACTTATTCCAGGAGCAGATTAAACCGGCCCTTAAAGGCGAATTTCATTCGCTTTGCTCCCAGGCAAATGAGTCGACCAGTTGGTCCGACCTTCTTCTTGGGGCCAACCTAGCAAAACAAGTACGTGACGCCAAAGATACTAACAAAATTGGAAAAGACATAGGCGTAGGAAAAACTGGCGTGACACGTTTCTCGCGCCCATATAATTCACATCAACTATAAGCGCAGGCCTCAAAAGAACTATGGCAAACACTACAGACCTGGAGAGAGCAAACTGCCTTTTTTAGGGAAGGGCCAGAAAAAACCCACCTCAAAAAACCGACCCGAGAGGACATAATACATTCTTTGGAAAACATTTAAAAATCGGTAAGTAATTTTCCCTCTTTGGTACGTGACCTTAAGGAATATTTGGAGAACAGATGCACTTATTTTCGAGCTGGTTGCATAACTACACAAGTCCATTAGCAACTGGCAGATGATTACCTCTGATAAGGAAATCTTGACGTCTGTCAAAGGGGCAACAATTGAGTTTGACACCCCACCGCATAACACTTGACGCCCACAATCTGTTTTCTCTGTCGAAGAGAGTGGCATTATTGGCAGTGAAGTTGAAAAACTTCTGTCTAAAAACATTATTGAAACAACTGATCATACTCCTTACGAAGTGGTCTCCAGCATCCTCATTAGACCTAAGAAAGATGGAGGCCACAGACTAATTCTAAACCTCAAGGGACTAAACCAATTTGTCACTTATGACCATTTTAAAATGGAAACACTTCAGTCAATAGTACGATTAGTCGAAAAGAATTGTTATATGGCCTCGCTTGACCTCAAGGATGATTATTACACCGGTTAGTGTGAATCCCTTGCACAGGAAATACCTACGTTTCATATGGAAAAATGTTCTGTATCAGTTCACGTGCCTGCCCAACGGGTTATCCTCTTGTTCCAGGAAATTCACAAAATTGCTCAAACCGCCGCTTGCCGAGCTACACAAAAAGGGGCATGTATTCTCTAGTTAAATTGACGACCTTTATCTCCAAGGGAGAACATACGACCTTTGTGTCTCCAATGTGATTGACACTTTTATTCAACTCGATTCTTTGGGGTTTACAATCCATCCAGACAAGTCTGTATTTATTCCATCCCAACGTCTGGTTCTATTAGGCTCTATTATCGATTCGGTCGCAATGACTATCACACTGACCCCTGAAAAAGCCTTAAAAGTTAAAGAAGCTTGTGGCACTCTTCTGGCACAAGGCCTTCTGACAATACGACAAGTAGCCTGTGTGATAGGAAAAATTATCTCATCTTTTCCTTGGGTCATGTATGGACAACTTTATTATAGAGCTCTGGAGCAGAGCAAAACTTAGCCCTCAAAATCGCCAAAGGCGATTTTGACAGCCAGATGATCTTAACCGAAGATTGCAAAAAGGAACTCCAGTGGTGGGTGGACAATATTGTGAGTTCCCATAATGTTATAACCCATGGACAGCCCTCAAATACCCTCACCACCGACCCATCTCAGAACGGTTGGGGGGCAGTTTACAATGACACAAGCACGGGGGTTTTTTGGCCCGATGAGGAAAAATCATATCACATAAACTACCTCGAATTATTAGCAGTGTTCATGGGCCTACAAACCTTTTTTAAAACACATTACCACACCCACCTCCACATCCTGACTGATAACACGACTGCAATGGCAGCCCTGAACCATATGGGGACTAGCCATTCAGATCCTTGCAACCACCTAGGGAAAGAAATTTGGGAATGGTGCATTGACCATAACATATGGCTCAGTGCTGCTCACATCCCCGGGGTTCACAATATCAACGTGGATCTCGAATCGAGACGAACCAAGGATAACACGGAATGGATGCTTGATAGGACCCTCCTAACCAATGCACTGTAGCAATTAAGCTTGTGCCCGAATATAGACCTTTTTGCATCACGACTAAATAATCAATTTCCTCAATATGTATCGTTTAAGCCTGACCCAGGCGCAATCGCCGTTGATGCGTTTTCACTTAACTTACATCATCTTAAATTCTATGCTTTTCCCCCATTCAGTGTTATCAACGCATTTCTTCAGCGACTGTGGGAAGACCAAGCATCGGGAATCCTGATCATGCCCAACTGGCCGACACAGGCTTGGTTTCCCCAAGCCATGCAGATGTGCGTGGAGCCACTGATAACCCTCCATCCAGCCAAACATCTCCTCCAACTACCCGGGAAACCTGAAAAACTGCATCCACTTCACAGAACTCTAACGCTGCTGGTATGCCACTTGTCCGGGAGCAACTGCAAAAATTAGGTTTATCCCCTGATATCATAGACATCCTCATAGCCTCCTGGAGAAAATCCACTGGGACAGTACACAACCTACCTCTCTTGATGGGTAACTTATTGTAAAAACAAACAACTAGATGTCGCCCATGCCACCATTGACAACGGTCTGGATTTTCTCACTTTACTTTACAAACAGGGGGTCGGTTACAGTGCTATCAACACTGCTCGATCCACCTTGTCCTCGGTTATTACACCAGCGGATAAGACGACTTTTGGCAAACATCCCCTGGTAACCCGTTTCCTCAAAGAAACTTTTGAACTTAGACCATCTCTGCCCAGATACTCCACTATATGGGACGTTGGCGTTGTTCTTACATATCTTCGATCCTTCCCGGTCCTTAACGACTTGACATTAAAACAACTTACGTTGAATCTTTACGATGTTACTTGCCCTTGTCACCGCGCAGCGAACTCAAACACTCTCCAAACTGGACATCTCATGTATCCAGGAAACCACGACCGGAATTACATTCACTATACGGGACACCCTGAAAACAACTCGACCTGGCAAACACCTAGCGCCCATTGAAATCCGGTCATTCGCCCCAGACTCCTGTCTCTGCCCGGTAACCTACATCAAACATTACACCAGGAAAACACAATCACTGTGCAGCGACCCCCAACTCCTGATCAGTTACAGGCAACCGCACAAGCCTGTTACCAACTCTACTGTGGCTAGATGGATTAGGTCTACACTCCAGGACACTGGTATAGACGTGAGCATATTCTCAGCACATAGTAGTCGAACAGCCTCCACCTCTTACAGCGTCAACCCACAACTTCCTCCAGTGGACATTCTCAAGGCTGGGGGATGGTCAAACGCTCGAACATTCGCTCAACACTATAATAAGCCTATTAGTGGCAACCTTGGTCAAACTCTTTTGACTCATTTTGACTTAGCTGCACAGGCTAACTAGACACCGGAAATATAATCTAACCTTTGTTCCATTTACCACTTGTTTGTATTATCACATAATCGCAGTTGTCGGAATGTTTGTCACGCCTTTTCTGGCTTGCTTCTATTAAAGTCCATTTCTCGTTGTTTATTGAACCTCCCTTTGCGTCTCCTATTTAGGACCACGTACCCCATTTATATTGGGTACGATACACGGTCTTGTTGGAGCTCACAAGCTTTGAACTCTCATGGTACTCCGTAGTGACGTAGGACTGATGACAGATAGAATTTTATTAAACGAGACTTACCTGTAAGTTGACGTCTGATTTGAATTCTATCTTGTCACCAGTCCGGAACAAAGGAGTAACATGCCCTCCCTTTGGCATTTACCCATCCCTACTCCTTCATTCCTGCGATCTCCAACCAGCCTTTTCTTTAAATAATGGCTCAATAAGCTAGCGTGTGTGCTTCTCATGTTACTCCTTCGTTCCGGACTGATGATAAGATAGAATTCAAATCAAACGTCAACTTACAGGTAAGTCTCGTTTAATTATAAAATTAAGGTGTATAGAGTCCTCAAACCTTCTTGGTGAAGAATATGCATGATGATCAGTGCACTTTTATGTGTGCTTTGAATACAGATCACAGATTTAAAGCAGCATCCTAGACTTTAGAAAACAAAAATAGTAATGTGCATTCTTACTTCTTAGTAATTCAGCTTTTGGAACAATTGGTGAAGCCTGGGGCATTAAAATAACTGCAAAAGTGGTTGGCAAAAATTCGAGCTTAATTTCAACATGCAGTCATGCAGCAAAATTTGAAACCTTTTTGTTCTTTTAAATATGTTTCTTCACCTCAGCTTAAATGAAAATTCATTGTTATTGAACTTCCTTTCGCATTTCTTTCATTTGGTTCCCTATATTTGGTAATTTTAGGTTCTGAAAGCGGACAGTAACTTGCATGCTGGATTTCTGCACAATTAATTTCCCAGGACCTCCATCCGTTTTTTATTCAGTTTATTTGGATATTTTTTGAAGTGCTACAGAATTGCTGAGAAAAGAACTGAGTGCCTGCTAATTTAACACAATTGAAATATGATTGATCTCAAAATAATTGGCATGTTTTTGTTGTCTTTTAGATTTTCAACTTTTACATGTATCTTGCTTTTGCAGTGCTGTAATATTTCATCACAAGCAAAGAAAAAATTATAATTGATTACTTTCTTTGGGATTGATTTTTACATGTTTTTTTTGCTTTTATTTTCCATTGTTTTCTCAAATGTTAGCCATTATAGTACCAGAATTGAAATGGTGTTCCATTTGTTTTCATTTAGTTCTCCGAAGTCAACATTAACTCATTTTGGCATATTCAATATTTTCAGCTTTCTTGGGACATTTTGCATGTGGTAAAATAATCTATTCAGTAATTACACATTACACATCAGGGTGAGTACTTTCTGTTAATACGTTTTAATATTTGGGCCCTTCATTTAATCAATTGTAAATAAGCTATGTCTTGAGACCTGATCTTGTGCCTGTGGTTACTGCACATACATGTGCATGTACATGTAAATGGTTTATTTTTGTGCTTTCACTTGTTATGAAATATTCCAGAAAATGCCAGGGAATTAGGCATGGGTCACAGACAATTTCATTCAGGTGTCAATGGGTTAAAAGCTAAAGTTAAAGGCTCTTCACAGATGCTACAAACCGCCAGGGATGGCCACAAAGGAAAAGTTCCTCCGTCCCCGAAACCAAAGGACAGCTATTTTTTGGTGTGTCTTATTTACTCCCAGAACTCATTTTGCTTCCATCATGGAATAAATTGTGTGCAACATAAGCATGATGCAAATTCCTGGGATATCCCATATCCACAATGCAAGTTAGCTGCTCGCCAGCATTGAGCAACAACTACGTCGTCACTTAAAAATTATATACATGTGTACAGTACATAATTTGCAAAGCTGAACTGCTGCAACAATATGTAATTATTTTGAAATAATAACAACTTTTACAGACCACACATGACACTTGATAAGAGGAGACTTTTTAATAAAACTGCAGAACAAATGCTGGCCCTCAATAAGAATCAACATTTTGCTGTTGTGATAATTTAAAAGGCTGGAAAAAACTCCCCATCAATGCAAGTGAGACTGCATTCACACATACATAATTAACCTCAATTCCTTGCATCTTTGACCTTACTACCAGCCAGATTCCTTTGGCAAGCAAAGTGGCTGAATGCCAATATGAGTTTTTTACCAATTACCAGTATATTAAAAATTATTCATTCAAAATATTTCCCCATTTCTCATTGTTAAGACCACATGCATAATTCACTAAATTCAGCTGCTGTTGACCAAATTTGGAAAAAAACTTTGTCACATTGAACTAATGACGTCACACCTTTTGTCATATTGAACCAATGACCTCAAAATGACGTCAAAAGTGCAGCCTGCTGTAGGTTATTGAACTATTGACTGAGAAAACCTGGGGACAAGGTTGTGTTATTTTTGGTGAGCAGAAAAGCAAAGAGCAAAATGGCAAAACTCCTTTTAAAACTGGGAAATATTTTGAATGAAAAATGAAGCAATTAATGAATTTGGCTTTCATAGGATATGAAGAATTCTGCTGATCTAGGAGGGTGTTATCCACCAAGGCCGAAGGTTACCAGTAATTATTAAACTATAGCAATAATTATTAAATTATTTCTATCCAGGAGCCATAATCAGGGACGGAGACCATAAGCGCATGCCATTTCTAGTATTCGGGTTGGCCCCATGATATGGGACAATTTTTCTATTTTTAGAACAAATTGCACCATTGCCTTGGGGACAAGTGTGTACAATGCTGCGAGGATTTTTGCGGATGTCGCGCAGGGGAAATGGCGTCCAAAATTCCTAAAATCATTTATGCTTTTGGCCCACAACTCAACGCCTTTATGTTTAGTTTTCTTACCAACTTTTCTCGACAGAACAAACACAAAAGTCACGCGTATAACTAGCCGGCGAGCAGATTTTATTCATTCACAGCGCGAAATTAAAGAAATTCTCGACCCTGAAAAACACACCCTTTCCATTAAATCAGAGCACAAAAGTACATAGAAGAGCCCTGGTTCTTCTTCTCTTCTTTTTCCCTGCCATAGCAGTGAAAAATTGGCAAGAGAATCTCGCAACTCTCACCATTTCATTACGCAACGTGACGCGAGAGCCCAAGACACGTGCCTGGATACATGACGTCAGGATGGCGCAATTTGTTCTACAAATAGAAAAATTGTCCCATATCATGGGTCCACGCACATCTCAAGACTTACAGTCTGTGTCCCTGATTATGGCTCCTGTTCTATCACAAAGGCTTAATTGCAAACAACATACCCACTGTTATTTGAAAGTTCTTGAATCGATCTGGACAGCCACACTCTGACCCTCTATTGACTATGTACACTTCAGACACATGCTGAACTTGTTGCAGGTCCACTCTCCACCAGGCTGCTACATGAGGGTCTCTTGCGGTCATTGTACATGATCCCTCTGGCTTTCCATACTGCCAGTGAGTGTTGCTATTCCCATCCACTGCTTTAGAACTTTTCCCATCTTTGTAGGTCCCCTGGTGCTGATATGTTGGCTTGCCAAAAGCCAGATTTTCTGTAAAGGAACAGTGATAACTATTGTATGTTAGTGGATTTGATACTTTACATGTACATATTCATGAATAGCAAACCTGAAGCAGATTTTCTTAATTAAGCAAACATGCATGGTTGTGGTTTATTCTCATGATAGGAAGATACACGTGTACATGTAAGCTACAACTGGACTGTGTCAATAATACATGTAATTATTATACATGACAATAATTACAGCACTACTTTATTAACAACTATTATTATAGTAATACATGTATATTAAATCAGACAAAATTGCAGCAAGCACTTCTTTTAACCAGTTTGTTATAATTTATTGACCACACAACAACTACTGGTATATAATACTTAAAATACTCACGATGAGGTCTTAAGTAACAGGAAACTAATTGTTATAGTACTTTCAGTGTGCCTAGTACATGAAGCTAACTTCATATTAGAACCCTAGGTACATGTAGGGTGGGGATGGCTGTTGCCAACAGCAACTACAACATCAGCAACATGTTGATGTGGTTTTAAGCATTTGAAGGAAGCTTTGCAATGCCTTTGTATGCACATTGACTGTTGAAGTGTGTCATATAATTATGAACGCGTATGCACTGTATGAATGATTGATTAATTTTCACAAATAATTTACAATCCACCATGACTATCTGATGATTGAAGGGTTTTCACTGATAAAAAATTAAAACAAAAAATAAAAATAAAATACATGAACATAAAGTGTAAGAGTACCAATAAAAAAATTGTTTTAGAATACATGTACAATTATAGATTAAGTTATTGTAATACGTTAAATAAAGCAGTCATTAACACAGTCCCAGACCACATAATTGTACGTGACTCCCATATTTGACATCACTGGCAAGCTGGCAATAATTTTGATTTTTGTCATGCGAGCTTCTCAGTCAGCCAATTTTAAGAAGGCATATTATTTTCTCCTTCTAACAAACTTCTTGAACTAGCCAAGGCCAATGAAGTCACCCATGTGTAAGATCAAGCTTACATTCTGTTAAATGTTTTTTTCTCGAGTCTTGGTACAAGCTCTGGGCGACTTCCTTGGATTATGAGAAACCTTCCGAGTAACTCCCGTTCTTCGTGCAGTTTGATGACTTTTTCCCATACACGAACTTTAGTTTTCTCCATCCAGTTTGAGGAGGTCTTCAGTTTTAGCTTTTGCATAGCCTCACATAAAGTGTAAGAGTACCAATAAAAAAATTGTTTTAGAATACAATTATAGATTAAGTTATTGTAATATGTTAAATAAAGCAGTCATTAACACAGTCCCAGACCACATAATTGTACGTGACTCCCATATTTGACATCACTGGCAAGCTGGCAATAATTTTGGTTTTTGTCATGCGAGCTTCAGTCAGTCAGCCAATTTTAAGAAGGCATATTATTTTCTCCTTCTAACAAACTTCTTGAACTAGCAAAGGCCAATGAAGTCACCCATGTGTAAGATCAAGCTTACCTTCTGTTAAAATTAATGTTTTTTTCTCGAGTCTTGGTACAAGCTCTGGGCAACTTCCTTGGATTATGAGAAACCTTCTGAGTAACTCCCGTTCTTCGTGCAGTTTGATGACTTTTCCAATACATGAACTTAAGTTTTCTCCATCCAGTTTGAGGTCTTCAGTTTTAGCTTTTGCATAGCCTCCCATAACGAGTGCTTGGAAGATGGCAACAGTCTGTCTTTAACGAATTCCTCAAACCGCTTTTGGCCTTTCACTGTGTAGCACAGGATATCTTCCTTTTTCTGGTACAAGAGGATACGACACCACTCTCTTCAAGGGAGACTCAACTGTAAATGGGTTGCCTTCGCAGTGCAGCTCTATCGACTGGCAAAGTTTCATGGCGTTTTCTCGCGTTTTTACAGCAACATCCCCAGAGAGCTGATATTGCTCATTTCGCTCAGAAGTCTTGGATATTTTAGGAAAGCTGCTGAAATACTGCTTTACCATACGGGCGAGATGCGGTGACGTGATAAGAAGGCGGTCAAGGGCGGCTTCATCTTGACTTAACCCGACCATACCTCCATGACGCTTTCATAATTTGATCTCCTTGTCTAGCATCTGATCTGTGAACAACCTCGTGAAAGGGATCTCTGTCTTCGCTACAACAAAATCCCTGGACTTTAATGCTTCCCATGTCATAGGGTCCTCATGCTCGAGTGCATTCATTTGAACAAGGTGGACTGCCATTAGCCAAGCGTAGTTGAGCAGATCGTGCACAAAGAAATACTTTATGAGGCCTTCCAATGCTGCCAGGTAGCCTTCCCAGTCCCCAGACCGGCAAGCATTGATGAGCTGTAACAGGTTGTCCACTTGCTTGAGGTACTCTATCAAAAATTTCGCTAGATCCTCAAGTCCTTGTTCCTCACGCTCTTGTGGTTTGATCTTTTCAGAATACCAGGACTGGATGTTGCCATAGATGTTAACCATCTCTGGACTGCAATTGTGAAGGGCCTCTCTAAAAGCTGCGCACTGTGCGCGAGGTATGTTCTCATTTGCTGCCAGGGCGGTGAACAGGTGGTCAAATCTCATCATCAAGAGTGCCAGGCTGGTTGTTATGTGGTACTCGACTCGAAGTAATGACAGTCCGCCTCAGCGCCAACAACGAAAGTGGAAACCCCCTGTGTTAGTTTCAAGACGGTATAGAGAGTAGTATAATCTGTCGGCGAAGTCCTGAACAAAGGAGCAATCACCTCGGAGTGTGTCAGCTTGTTGACTTGATTTTCAGGAGAGTGTGATAGGAGAAGTGACCTGGTACCGGCCCACGTTGTAAGGACTTCCTTCTTTGCCGTCTTCTTTCTTGTTTGTTGGCTTATCAGAATCTTGGACATTTTCCGATTCAAATTCACTATGGTCTTGGTTTTCATCGATTTCTTGCTGTTCTCGGTTTGTCGTCAGGAGAGCATCTAGGTTCTCATCATTGGCATCTTCAGTAGCAAGGTAGTTTGCGAGCGCCCATGTGTGTGTGTGTAATCATCCAATATTAGCTCCATTTGCTTTCCGAGCTTGTAGGTCTCGAATCGACCTGGTTTGGGCTTGATGACTAGCTGTTCGCAGTATTTAACTTCAAAGCCAACCTGCGTCGATGAGCCTGGTGCCTTTGGTGGGAGGGCAAGTGGTTGATTGTGTAAGTGACTTGATGTCATTCTGTCCCAAGAACAGTCGTTCTTTGCAGGACTCAAAGATGCTTGATCATTTCAGGGTTGCTTATAAGACTCTTATTAAGAGCAGCACCCTCGTGGCAGATAATACACACTAAGTCAGACATGATTACTTCACTACTACTTGACTTGAAATAACATCAGATTTCTTTCTTCCTGTCCCATGCTAAACAACAAATCAAAATAAATAATTGTTGTGTCTGTATGCTTATATGCTGCTTAAGCTAACAAGTTTCTTTTCAGAGCTCTAAATTGCAAAAATACTCCTAGAGTTTGGAGTTTTACGGCTGTTTTTTTAGGCGTGAACGTGCCCTAATAAACGACAGGTTCCTGCATCTCCAAGCAATTCAATTGCGCCTAGATTTAAATACCCCTTATCTTTCCTGCTGGACGTTAAATTACGCCAATGCTTCGAGACCTGTAATTTATTCTCAGTCAATTATAAAAGCTTTGCTTTTTATCGCAACGCAAGCTCTAAAACCTTTTCCCTTCTGACAAAACTTTAACTACGCTTACCTTACTCGTTCACTCTTCTCTGTTTGTCAGAAAGGAGAAACCCAGGACAGCACTAATTGGAACAAGACAGCACTGTGTTTTTTCTGCCAGACAAGCTAAACTGAAAATGGCTTTATCCCACGGAAAAAAAAACAATTTATGTCATACCACCTAGGTCATCAAGCTTCGTTTCAATCTTGAGTCAGAGCAAAAATATTCGCAAAACCTCTTTAGCATCTAATTAGCACACATTCGCATAAATTAAACCTCTAAGTAGCCGGAAACATGGGAAGACGTGGTCTGAAAATTTGAACCCCATCGGATTCTTATTATTCGGCCCCCAAATAGTGCAAAACAGTGCAAAAATCAATTTCAGCACGAAAGTCCTACAGGAGCGATTTTTTCGACATACCGGACCGCACTATATATATGTAACAGTCTGTAGCAACTTTTTTACGATTAGAATTTGAGAATAGGTTAATTATTAGTTTTTTTGATAATATTGTAACTTTTATAGGTAGTTTTATTCGATTCCCAATTATTGTAAATTAAATCAGAAGAGCCACTGGCTAGAGATGTAATAAACCTACTACTACATGTACTACTAATGGGTGCCTTGTTGATTGGGAAAGTATTCCTTGTGGCAAGAGAATGAGAGATTCTGACATGATGTTAAAACTTATCTATTGCACCATACAAACATTTTTTATTCTTTGCACTTGTTTATCACAGCAGCATACATCAAAGTTTATTTGCACTTTTATTAATGTAGTCATATCGCAGGGGGACTGATCAACAATTAAGAGTCAAGAATGTTCAAACTCAAACAGATCTTTGTATGTAACAGCGGGAAAACAACAGTGGTTACAAAAGTGCTCATTCAGTTCGCTCGCTCTCCTGACCTTCTCTGTCACGTGACATTCCCATGATTCCACTACATTAAGCCGGAGGGAGGGGGGACAGGCAATTTCTGACCACAAATTTCTGTCTACAGTTCAAAACTTCTGTCGACATCTGGTCCCTCACAAAATTTATTCACTGCCTGCCCATGGGCATGCATGAATGAGCTGACACTGGAAAAAATTAATAGACTTAATATACATGAATACAAAGTGTAAGAGCACCAGTAAAAGAATTATTTTACAATACAATAATTATAGATTAAGTTAATGCTAATAAGTTTAATGATACAGTCAATTTAACACAGTTCTGAACCACATGATTGTGACTCCCATATTTGGCATCTCTCAAGCTGGCAATAATTTTGATTTTTGCCATGTGAGACTTTTCAGCTTCTCCGTCAGCCAATTTTATATTTCAGAACTGAGAAGGCTGCAGGTTGTCCTCAATTTGCCAGCAAGGTTAATCCCTCCCTCCCAGTTTTTTGGATTGAACAATAACAGTTTGACTAAGTATTACATATGTACAGTAGTACTTATGACATATTGCATACAATGTGGTCAATAAACTGAGGGTTGGGAATCGCTACCCACAGCACCCTGTAAGCCCCTGTTAGAGAGTGGGGGCATATTTGTTATCCTATTGGACTGGGTTAACTAGGACAAGAAATCATGCCAGCAACTGCATATACCTGCCTTACAGTACATGAAGGAGTGAGGTGCCAAGGACCCTCATCCAGTGGATCTATACTGTCCATTGGCAGGACCAAGACTTTCAGGAAAAATCCTTGGGCCCATCTTGCCCCTAAGTTTTCAGATTTAGTTACAAGCAAAAGTATTTCCGTGAAAAGCATGGAAAGTTAGTAGCCAGTAAAAAAAAATTAGTTCCATTAGCAATCCCAGTAGTCACAATGTTGAGCTCTGATCAGTGGGTTTTATCATGAAGCCTTAAATACCAGTATTCCCTGCTCAACTTTTTTCCCATATCATCATGAAAAGTCCATGGTAACTTTATTATATACCTGATCATTAATAAACCTGTTACTAACTTACCTCTTGAATAAACTTCCACCTCACAAAGCTGGAGAATTTGTCTCTTTGTGGTCACAATACCAACATATCTACCAGTTATCAGTGGATTCATGTAACACACAGCTGATGCTTTGAAGTCAACAAAACTGTAAAGTCCCTCACATTCATCATTTTTCGTCACATCTGAGGAACTACCTGCAAAAGATCCAATAATTAACAAAGCAATTCTTAGGTGTACTGCTTGATTAAGGAGGAGTTGAAACTTTCTTTGCCCTTCCCCATAAGGTTGCTTTCAATATAAAATTTATTTTAAATTAGATCTATTCTGTATTTAAACAAGAAATTATTTAAAATTGGTTATAATGAGCATGACAAATGTACCTTTTGAGACAATGAATCAAAACATTAGGCCACCCTTTTTTATTGCTCTATCTTAAATATAATTATTTTGGGCAAATTTTGAAAAATCTAGAGTCCTCAGCATGTACATGTATCATACTAGGCATTATAAATTTGCCCTGCCCATTACTAGATTATTTAACATTAATGGATAAGCTATATATTTGGGATTGCAAAAGAAAGCATATACACCTGTATATTGAGGGTTTCAAACAAAGAATTAAAATTAACTATCAGACAGAAAAGTACATTGCCTAAAAAAATAGAAATTTATTAATAAATGGGCAGAAATATTTCTCTTTAATGTGTCTCCCCTAATCTTTTTTTGTTTGTTTTGTTAGTTTTGTTATGGTTAGTGTTTTAGTGACAAATGTATGTATTATCTTTCTTTCACAACATTATTAAGCAATGTATCATTATATTAAGTAAAGTACAGCACAGTAAAAATGTAATTAATTGTCTTTTCAAGTTTACAATAGAAAAAGGTAATTTGATACATACATGTATCACTTGTAATTGCAACTGTTTTTTAAATGTAATTGTAAGTAACCAAATGTAAGTATAAGTA
>JAEMPF020010948.1:0-15000 GCA_022496165.2 Catalaphyllia jardinei | reverse complement strand
GCATCGTGGCATGAAAACAAGCACAGTGACCCCCTCTTTTTACTATGTTTTTTACATCTCCTTGTACTGTAATGACACCATACCAAGTTTCATCGGAAATCTGTGGCGGGTTCTTTTACTTGGGAATCACCTTGACATGTCTAAGGGTTTTAATTTAGAGGCGTCTTGGCAGATCGTTCTTTCATCTTTAATCTTCTTTGCTTCTATCTGCGATCCTTTGATGCATGTGACGATGTACAGTCAAGTAGATATACATGTATGGCTCACAAGGTGTCTGTGCCTTAATGTTTAGTTTCTCTTTTCACCACTAACAGCATCTCCGATCTTCAGTGTGTGTTTCTTGGTGTTGTGCCATTTGTCGTGGTATTCTTTACTCTTTTCTTTGTAGCTTCGGTCATTTGCTCTGACTTCCTGGTCGTTGATATTGATGGTTGTTGGGAAATGGTCCAACTTTGTTCTCACCTCTCTGTTCATGAGTAACTTGAATGGCGTTTTCTTTGTTGCAGGGTGTAGTGAGCTTCTATAGGCCTGTAGTATTTCATGGATTGCTTCATGTGGATTTGTTGTTTGGCAATAGCAGTGATCATGTTTACCAGTTTGTTGAATCCTTCCACTTGTCCCTGTGCTGTGGGGTCATCTTTAAGGGCTTTTAACTTGATCTCTGATTGCTTGATTGTCACATTCGGTACTCATCCATAATGTTGGTGTCAGAGCCGGTGTCTGGTTCAACTTGTGTATCGTTTCCATTTATTTTCATGTTGCATGTTTTCTCTTGGCTGGCTTAGTTTTCGCTTGTGTGATGTGTTTTCAAGTGTTACATGTAGCATTCATCATTACTATTTGTGGAGCTGTCATTGCTTTCATTTGGAGAGCTGTAATTGCTGTTTTGACCTTGATACGCGATGTGTTTTGTTTGTCTTGTGGGCGGGTCTTGACCCAGACTTGTTGGCTCCTTTCCTCTCATCACGTGCATCATGAATGCGATGTTGGGGTTTTCTCCAATCTTCGCGCTTTCCTGTAGGTCTGTTGCTTCTTGAGCGGTAGTCTTGGTTACCTTGGCCTCTACCTGCTGGCTTTTGTGACTTTCCAAGGCACATTTTGCTGTAGTGGTTTGGTTTCCGCAGTTATTGCATGTAACTCCCATAGCAGGGCACGTTTCATGTCTGTCTGAATTTCCACACCGCCCACAGATGCTGTGTTTTGTTCTGTCCCACCTTCTTGATGAGTTTATTTTCTTGATGCTTTCTGAGCTTCACTCGTCATTTTTATCTTATTAAACAGACAGGCAAGCCTATCAAAAGCATGATGAAATTGTGTGCTTTACCTAATGATAATTAACATGGCTACACTGTGATTACAATAACATTTTAGATCCAACAACTATCAACTTATCAACCACTGAATGTACATTCAACCAACAGAATGGTAAACTTTTATTACAAAAATAATTAATAAACTCACTACTGAGAACATTTTGTCATCAAACAGAAAGCAAAAAAAAAAGCAAAGCACTGCAAGTGCGTGTAGAAATCGTTCACCCTGCATTATAGCGAAGTTAATCAGTGACATTGGGACACTGCATTTTGTTTGTACATATTCTTGTTTAAACCGGTTTGATCATGTGCATTTTGTAAGAATATCCAGTTTTTAATCAGATTAAGTGTAGAGTCTCAATGTTTTTCGATTGAGCAGGATACTTCATCAATGTGATGTACGAGTGATTCTTACGAATAAACAAGTTAAACGGCACGAGTCTCGAATATGATTACTACAGTGCACAAGTGCAAAATGAGCATGGGGAGCCCCTAATAACGTTCCAGGTCTATCCCAGGGCATGTGACTGGTGACACCACTGACCAGCATTGTCTAAAGTTTAACTTTGCCTAGTTTTCTACATGTACATTAAGCCATCTTTGAACATGTTTGCAATTTGAGACATTAAGTAAACACAGTAATGTAGACATACATGTACCACCAAGAATCAACCCTGAATATGTAAAGGTGCTCACCAAATGTTATTTTATAGTCTTCATTTCTTTGCTGTAGACTGGGCGATGATGAGAACCTGTTGACTATGAATATTTCAGAGACTGGTACAAGATTTGCACCCAGGTCTACTCGCCACCAGCTGGGATTTGCAGCATTTGTATGTGAACAGTGTCCCTTCTGAAAATCAGTATCAGGATTTCCGTCCACTGCATTCCCTGATACACCAGTTATGGTAGAACTATAATTATATGTTGATGACTGAGCGGTGGACTTCCCAAGTGCCAAGTTCTCTGTAAGTATACAAATTAAAAAGAACAAAATAATTATTACATGTAACTCTTAATGCACACAGTGACACAGCGAATGACCCTCAGAGAAGGTACTTGAATCATAAGGAGCCATATAACATCGAACGAAGCGTTACTATCCAGTGGATCAGAGAAATCATATGCTTCATCAAATGTTCAAGTTTCA
Source organism: Catalaphyllia jardinei (assembly GCA_022496165.2). Lineage (NCBI taxonomy): Eukaryota > Metazoa > Cnidaria > Anthozoa > Scleractinia > Caryophylliidae > Catalaphyllia > Catalaphyllia jardinei. Next base: position 12,537 of record JAEMPF020010948.1, on the reverse strand, counting down.
AGAACATCAGTGACTGGCAGTTTTGTTACTCCATTGATTACAGGTTACATCTAGCATTTTAACGAGTTTGATGTCACAGCAGTTCACCACCTTTAAACTCCTTGCAAGAGAGAAATAACTATGTACCATGTTGACATCAGGGTGACTTGCATAAGTTAATCCAAACATTTGCAGGTGTCCAAAACATTTATTTTGTACCTGTGCTCTTTTCCAGGCAAACCCCACAAACTATATGAAATGATAATTCAATAAAATAATTTTCTTTTATGCCAATTGATTTCCAAAGAAGGCAGTAGCTGTTAACACCAAAATGACTAACTAAACTTCTGGCAAATTAATTGGGTATCAAATGCAACCATTGATACAAAATAACTGTGCAGTGCTAATCATGTTTTAAACAACCTCTCAAAATGTGTCAGCAATTTTTTCTATTATGTAATAATGTCCCACAGGATGGAATAGACACTTGTTCATCCCTGACCTGTGGATGATTGTCAACTCTGCCTTTCAATATGGTCTTAATGGTTTTGTGCAGATTCTCAACTTGTCACATGCAGTATCTAAATTTGTTCATTTATCAATCTCATTCCCTACTCCAAATGAATTTTTTCAGTTGGATACACTCTTTTACTCCTTTATTTTGGGGGAAAGGGTGATAAAATAGTGATAAAATAGAGATATGCATGTAAAAGATGGAGGATTGAAGATGACCAATATTCAATCGCGGTTTGCTAAGCTGGCTATAAAGATTTCCTGTATCAAAAAATTAATATGTGACATAGTAAATTATCAGGCAGACTGGAAAAGGATCTTGCTTTCCGATCTCCTATACAGGGAAAATGTTTGGTAACAAAAAAAAAATCATTATCGATCTTTGATAGCTCTCTTGTCGAAAATACTTTCTCGAGGAATGTAGTTGAATCATGGGTAGAGTATGTTCATGAACCTGCACAAGCTAGCCACTTTCTGTCACCCTCACTATGGAATAATGTTTTTATTAAGATAGAAAATACATCTGTGTTCTATAGGTCATGGTGCATAAAAAATTTACACTACATCAATGACCTTGTAGATGATCCGGTTCTTTAAAGTGTACCCTCTTACAAGCATTTGGTATTACATGTACTGTATGTGTGCAGTTCTAGCCTCATGGAAATCTGAGATTAGAATGTTTGGTAAACAGTTACCTGTGGTCAATTCTCAAAATATAGAGGGACTATTTACATGCAGAAGGGTGACCAGTTTCACTTACAACGCCTTGCAAAAGTCAGTTGCCATACAGCCAACTAAGGTGCAGTGTAAATGGAATAAACAGTTATTCTTCCATCTCTGATTGGAGATTGGACTACAGTACTTACTACAGTATCCCTCTCTTATGCACAAGTGCATTTAAGTTAAGAAGCTCTCACATTAGGATACTCCAAAGAATTATTGGCACAAATGTATTGTTAATGCAAATGGGTATCGAAGATCGCAATGAGAGCTTTTTTTGCGATTGTAAACCTGAAACCATAGAGCACCTCTTTTGCTATTGACTGACAGGAATTTTTCACTCTGAAGTGCTCTGACAAATTGGATTGGGGAGGTGATAAAAATTGAAGTAGAGCTCTCCCTTAACTATGTTATCTTTAGCTACACAGTGTTTGCCTTGTAAAAATGCAATTAACTACATTTTAGTGGTCAAGTTTTTCATATCTAAATGTAAAATGGAAGGACATAACCCTGATTTTGCTGATGTACAAAGCTACCTCAAATTTCATTATAATATTGAAAATTTGCATGTGACTATTCCCATCAGGAAAAATTCTTAAGTGGAAACAGATGAAAAACTATTTTGTCAATAAATCATGTAAGCCTGTGTAATGTAAAAATGTTAGATGATAGTTGAATTATGTTTTAAGTGTACATTGTAAGTAACATTTTCTCCAGTAAACTGTGCAATTAATGTATCCTAGGTGTTTGTAATAAAGGTAATTATAAATAAATTAACAAAAACTAAAAAAGCTCCCAGCCAATAAAAAAACAAAAAACTAGCATTCACAGTAAGAAAACTTGAGCTTCCCAGTTACAGTCATGTTTTAGGCCAGACAAAAACTAAAAGTATTTGAGAAAACTAAAAGTATTTGATACAGGAACTCTGGATCACACCATTTGCCATGAAAGGTCACTGAGGGTTCCATGCCTTTTGCTGGGAAAAAAAGAAAATTTGGCAAAAGTAGCCCTACGAAGGTTTGGAGTAACGTTAAAAAAACATAATAATACTACCTGGGTTTATATCCTAACTTGTCGATATGCATGTTCTGCAATAACACAACATAAAGAATATGTAATTATGTATTTTATCAATTCATCACCTGGTTTTATTTTCACTCCGAAAACCTCTGTTCTCATACACACCTGTCCATGGTGTGTCTTGGGCAGGAAACGTAGATACCTTGCCAAGACTTTATAAAGAATATGCTTAACCTCAGAGTTTCTGTCATTATTTCCCTCAAAAGTCTGTAAAGAAAAGTTTGTGGAAGATCAAGTGATAGAATAAAATAATTAACAATTACAGAAAAAATCTCTTATTGTCCAGTTCTTGTCATCGCTAGAATAGCTTCAGAACGTGCCATAAAAGGTTGGTGGAGCAAGGCAGAAATTCTGGCAGGGTGAGGACAGTGCCATGCAACCCTGTGAGCAGCAGCCAGCAGGCACCATCACACTGACACAGTCAGAGGAATACTTAGTACCTAACAGATACTTACAGTGTGTAATGCAAGACATGGGTGGGGGGAAGGGAAGAGGGAGCAAGATCTGTGGATATACAGCAAAGCACTGCCAGCAACCGTGCAAAAGATCATGAGCAGCCCTTGATAAAACTCTGGGGGCAACCCAAAATGGCTTTCCCTCTTTGTTAATTCAGGTGGCCTAAAACAGTTTAAAACACTTTCCATGGAATAACATTTAATCGGTAAATGATTATACATGTAGCCACTCCATATTGGTTGATGCCACAATCGTGGTATCAAAAAACTGCCTAATCATTCCACTTTCGCTTTCAATGCTTCGTTCACATTTCATGTTTGTTGTCCGCGATTAGAGTTTCACAATGCGACATTGAGATTTGACAATATGACGTTGGTTTTCCATGCGACATTTCAATTACGCATTTTCAATTTCACGTCTACTATCCGACATGCTCAGTTGTCACTTTATGCTAGGTTCAACATGCCATGTCACATGGAAAACCAACGTCATATTGTCAAACTTCAATGTCGCATTATGAAACTCTAATGTTGCAAGTTCGGTGTCACACTGCGAAACTCTAATATTGAATCGCGGACAACAAACATTGAATGTGAATAGAACATCTAAAGCAAATGTCGAATTCTGGCGGGGATATAACGCCATAGTAGTTTTCCATTGATAGTGACAACTATACATGTAGCTTATTTAACTGGTCAACCTGTCTTCGATAGCACTTGGGAGTCACAATTTTATGCGTTCAATGAGCAGATCTTTACCAGACAATGATTGTGGCAAAAATTCATAGGAATCTTTCAAATATTCTCAAGGTCAGTGACATTAATTGTGTGCCAAATGGCACTCTTGAGGGGTAGTAGTATTCATCCTTTCAAGTATACATATAGCTGTTCAGAGATGTTGCTAAGGGCTGGCTGCTGCCAAAATTTGCCAGCTGAGAAAGAGGTGATCACCAGCTGGACAAAAATGATTTTTACATGTAGGTTATGCACATACAATCATCAATTCAATATTGGAACCATATCTCACAGTCTACATCACCTAAATGAAAAGTTTGGAATAAATTCCTGGCTACATGTACCTTGCATATGGGTGCAACAACAAATAAACTAATTGAAATAAAATCTAGTTTTGAGCACTTTTTTTAGTATGTTCTTTTTCTGTGTACTGTGTCTGCCATCCTGTAAATGGAAAGCTTGGTAGCCTGCATTTAAGGTGCAGCAAAAGATTGGGGGCATCTCACGAAAAATGGTAATCAGCAGTCAATGAGAGACCGAGAGACCATTTTCTTAGCTACAATCCTGGCTGTTAGAAAAGTGTTGGAAACTGTTACTGGAAAATTTAGGCAGTTAGAGATAGCATTTCATACACGTACATGCTCATAAAACCGAAAGAATTAATAAAAATTACCAACTGAAAGGTTAGAAAATACCTTCACTACTCCATCTTCTTTATAATCTGTCCAACTTGGTGATGAACCATCTTTGGATACTTTTAATGTGTAGGTCTTCACCCACTGATCTGCTTGAGAATTCCCTTGAGTGGACACAGCACAGATGATATGAAGTGTTTGTAGATCAATCTGTAGATACGGATTACTGTCACTTGTTGCTGCACACCATGATGATCCTAATGAGTAGTTTAATCGACCATTCTTGGCTGCTGTGCTGGAACTTTGTTCAGAAGAAGCTGCTATCTTGCTGTCTGAAATTGTTCCATTTTCCATCCCTAGATCTAAATCAATGCAGTCTCCTGCAAAAAGGCAACACAGATTATTAAAACATAGGCATGCAAGGCATGCAAGAGTTATTTTTTTTCATTAAAAAGTTATGAAAATAGGAACATTTAAGTGACTCTTTACATTGATAATTTAATTAATTTGACAAGTTTTTTGAATACAATGTACAGCAAGAAAGAAACTGAGAATCTGATGTACATACGATGTTATGTCCCTAAGATAAGAAAATTATTTTGAACAGTTTTCATACTTTTTACCTTTAACAAAACGAATATCATAAAATTCCCATGAATTAACCATATCAAACCGCTGCTACAGACACCTAAAAGCTGTCCGACATGTTAACCGACATGTTAACTCCTTTTTTGTTCAATATCCTGGGAACAAGAGGTCATAAAATATGTCCTTTGAACTAGAAGCAATGATTCGTGACCTCTAATTGAATTTACTTATTGTGAAAAACAAAAGCACCAAGTTACCCTTTACATATCTCTTCCCATTTGTTTACTACTGACTCATGAACTACTTCAAAACGCAAAACTCATCTTGTTCATAATGTGCCACCATTACACTTAAACAACCCCATGTATATTATGTAACTGTCACAATTCCCTCCAAACCAGACTAAAAAATCACTACCCGGCAACATACACGTCAGTCTTTATTATTCAATCGCCAATGTCCTTGTACTTAATAGAATCATAGAACTTTTCTTCTACTACAGTCTGTGCTGGCTATTAATGTGATAAAGCGAAAACCCTGATAACATTGACAAGGAAAGATTAAGTTTCATTTATAACGTATCTTCTCATTCCAGTAGAAAACAAGAACCATTATAAATGTAAAATCGTCACAAAATAATTTTTTTTGTTCTCGCCCTCGACTCTGCAGCAATATTCAGGTTTCACTACAACATGCAAATGATTTGAACCTGGTCACAACCTCTTCACATTCCCACTAGTGCATTCCGCCCCCTCAAATACAATTGTTCCTATCATAGAAACCACATCAACATTAGTAGTAGAGCGGTTAACACTCATTTAATTCAAAACCTTATATAATGGAAAAAAGATCACCCTTCATCGCATGCTCGCAGTTATATCCCAAACACTACATGTTTCTTCAACTGATTATCCAATTGCTAATGACTATCAAACCCGCCCACAAAATCCTCAGCCTAACCCACAGAAAATGTTGAGGTAAACTCATTATATGAATACTTCCTTCTCTTTTACAGAAGAATACTGGCCGTTCTCAATTGAATTGCGATCAAATCTTCTCGCAAACCAATTACCTTTACAACAGGAAATTTGATTGGTGTTTAATAGAAGATCCAATCTGATTGGTGTGACATACATACATCTCCCACTGATCCACTCACTGAACCACCCATCCATATCATCCCCGACATGCCGACTAAGAGGTATTTTTTTTTACAAAAAAATACTCAAAAATTAATCCTCTTACCTATGACCAGGAGAAGCTAAACACTTAGCCCTTGCATAGGGTTGGCCATAATGGGGGAGGGAGGGGGGGGGGGGTTCACTAGAAGTAAAAGGTGTGGAATGGCACATGTTTAGGATTCAAAATCCTGGCCAATGTGGCAAAGCTAAATGAATTTGACCTAAGTGACTTTTTTGGGGTGAATTTTTTTTACCTTCAAAAGTGGATGAATTTTTGCATGTGCTTTTTAACTAAGTAGTAAGTTAGAGTATATTCCCCTGTATTGTTTTGACTGGTTTGCACTTTGAAAGTGAAGAAATGATCATTGCAGGTTTTTTTTTTAATTTGTTTATTAGCAATTACACTATTCACAGAAATACACAATACTCTAGTTACATTACTTGAGTCCCTATCCGACATTTTTCACAAAACAGAAAAAAAAAGAGAAAGAAAGACTACTTACAATGGATTACGTGAAGAATTAAATAAAGGTAGAACAAAGATAGTACGAAAAAAACATTGTGTACAGTGGTCGAACACAGAACCTTAAAACATAAGATATAGTATGTGTAGTACAAAAAGTGAGATCACTTTAAAAAAACGTGTTAAAGGACAGAAGCATTTTCACACAAGAAATGTTCTTTTAAGACGACTTTCAATAAAAAGTTTTTGTTCCAATGTTAACACAAATTCAGTAATATTACAGGTTTTATAGTACATTTTCTGGTAGCATAGGTAGTACTTTGCAAATAGAAGACAATAATTAAGTTTAAGCTTGTTATTCCTTGAAGTATTTAGATCTGTTCCGAATAATATTTAATGACATGTTGGAGAAAAAGTGCAATTGAATTTTGCATTAAACCAATCAACGACTTTAACATAAAAACTTTGAGTGTAGTGGCATTCAACGAAAGTATGGAGAATAGAGTCTGGCTCTTTACAGTATGGGCAATTACTTTCATCATTTACGCCATAGATGCACAGCTCCTTCTTAGTAACAGTTAGTCTATGGAGTAACTTAAAGTTGAATTCTTGTAATCTGTTTTCATGGCATATTTTTCCAATGTTATTAAATTCTGCTTTCCAATCGATATTCCCTGATTTCCATTCTTTTTCCCATTTTTTTGGGTCCTGTTGCAATACAGGTAGTACCATTGATGTAAAGCCAGTAGTAATCCTGGCATTTCATTTTGTAAAGATCAATATTTAATGACGGCGTCAGGGGAAAGGTTGTTTTATTTGTTTTATAAGCCATAAGGTTTTCCCACCTGCCTAAAGATTTCGCCTTATGTAGTAGACGCTTGGGGATTGCCGAAATAACCTGTAGGTAGCTTAGGAAATTACATTTGAGTTTAAATCTGTCCTGAAATGATGTAAATGTTAAGACCTTTCCATCATTGTCCAAGATGTCATAAATTAAGATAATGCCCTTTTCTTTCCATTTTTGTAAGAAAAAACTATTCCCATCAATCAGAATATCTTTATTGTTAAAGAGAATCAAATCTTGACCATTATCGTGTTGGTATAAATTCCTGATTTCCAGGAAATTTGTTAATATTTTCCTATAAAAATTGTAATTACATCGAAGAAGGAAATTTAGTCCACCATACTTCTTTAAAAAATGAGATGGAATAGATTTCCAGGATTCAGTTGTAGTTTCGTCAGGTATCAGTAGGCTTGAGATCCAAGTTAACCGCAAAGATTTAAATAGAATATCTGGATCAGGGGCTCACAGTCCCCTATTTGAATAGTCTTGGCACATAATATTTCTTTTGATATTGTGTGGTTTCTTGTTCCAAATAAAACTAAAAATAAACTTCTTAACTCTAGAAGTGTCATTGGGGCTGATGTCAAGCATGGATGCTGAATAAACAATTTGTGAAATTCCCAGGGATTTGACAATAAGGCACTTACCGAAGAGGGAGAGTTTGCGCCCTCTCCATAAATCTAGTTTGGTGTTCAGATTATCAATTTTTCTAGCCACATTTTTCTTATTGTTTTCTTGCTCATTGTAAGAAATAAAAATTCCAAGGGCTCACACGGGCTCATTTGTCCAATTTAGTCCTAAGGGTTTGCTTACCTTATGTCTCCACAATCCAAGCCAAATTGCTCTGGTTTTTCCTAAATTGAGTTTAAGTCAAGATATGTTTCAAAACAACTGGAGTATTCCAATTGCGTTATTGATTGAATCAACATTTTTTAAAAATAAAGACGTATCGTCAGCAAACTGGCTTATCTTGTGCTCTGTATTAAAAATTGTAATGCCTTTAATGTTCCTCTCCAGTCTTATTCTTGCTGCAAGGATCTCGGCTCCCAATATAAACAAGGAGAAAGGGGGCAACCCTGTCTAACACCTCTTAATAATTTGAAATAATTTGTTGCAAATCCGTTGTGTAGAACAGAGCTCTCAGTGTTATTATAAAACGTCTTCACCCATTGCTTAATATTACTTCCAAAATTAAATAGATCTAGGGTGTTTTGGATAAAGCCCCATTCCTGAAGTCTAACAAGAGTAAAATTCCGGGGATATCTTGAGCTTTGGTCTGTTCTAAAATATCGGTTATTAAACGAATCTTTTCTCCTATGTAACGCCCTTTAATAAAACCTGTCTGATTAGAGTTAATAATTAGTGGGAGTACCTTTTCTATTCTAGTAGCAATGGCTTTGGATGCAATTTTATAATCAACATTAAGAAGCGTGATGGGTCGCCAATTTGATAAGTCTTTTAAATTTGCATCTTCTTTGAGGATAAGTGTAATCACCCCTTTGCATTGAGAGATAATTAATTCATTTTCGTCGCATGAGGAATTAATACTGTCAAGAAATTCTTGGCCCAGTAGTTCAAAGAAAAATTGATAGAATTCTACAGAAAAACCGTCTTCACCGGGTGACTTTCCACACCAAAGACACATCAAGGCTCTCCTACATTCTTCTAATGTTAATTTTCCTTCGAGGAGATCCTTTTGGTCCTCTAATAATTTTGGTAGTTTAGTTCTTAAGTTCTCAGTAAAATCTTGGACGAGCAAAGTTGAGTCCTCTCCCAAGTCTATTTTATAAAGATTTTCGTAAAAACCCCATTATTTCTTCAAGAATATCATCATCATTGGAGATTGTTGTTCCTTCTGCCACGGTAAGTTCAGTTATTGTTTTCTTATTGTAATTTCTACACTCCATATTAAAGAAATATTTTGTGGGTTTCTCAAACCTCTAACATTTAGGGAAAATAATTTAAATTCTATGAGGATTTTGGATATTTGATTGTTTTAAAGATAGAATAGTTTCTTCGTGTTCGACTCATACGGAAGAGAGTAATACAAAAGTACGACAATAACTTACACGTCCGTGTAAACATTATAGTGTCACAGAAAAGATGAAACAACATAAAATTATACATACGCTAGTCAGTCTGGTACGCTGATCTGGTGTTTCTTGAGGGCCCGGCCATTATTCCCTTAAGTTTTAGTGGTTGACTTTTTAAAGTTCTTTGACATCTTCTAGAGAAAACATTTGTCAAAGGTTTCCCGTCGGAGTGGTTTTGATGAAGATTTTACCATCAAGTGTCCACACTTTGTTAATCTTTCCATCGCACCTTTTTTCTACCGCGAGACCCATCATCTCTTTACGGTACGGGGTTAAATTCTCATTGATATAGATTCCCTTTGGGTGAGTGGTAGTTTTGCTCACCGCAGAGATAGAGGAACCAGGAAAGAGACTTTGCACAGATACAGCTTTTAAATTAGTACGGCCTTTGTATATCCTCGATTTGACCTTATGACTTACGAATTTCGCCAGGACTGGTTTGTCTCCTCTCTTATGTCCAATTCGGCGCGAAATTTCTATGTTGTTCTCCTGTACTTTTACACCGATGGCTTGGGCAATTTTGCATACGACTTGATCAGTAGGCATATTAACTTCATCGGGGAAACCGTGGAACTCTAAAGAATTTTGCCTAGAGTATTGTTCCAAATTATCGAGGTTTACCTGAATGTCTTGCAACTCATCTGCGTGTTCTTTAACGTATTTGCTTGTTTTGGTTAGTTGCTTCTGCAGCGACACTATGTATTTATTCTGCTTTACCAGCTCTTGTTTGAGATTTGACACCTCATGCCTATTCCTTTCCACGCTGCTCTTAAGTTCAAGGACATCGGTACTTAGTTGGAAGCTTCTTTTCAGCAACTGCTTGATTGTGCCTTGGACTTCGATAAGTATTTGGTGAATATCTCCTAAGCTTGGCTCGTCTATTTCCAGCACGACTGGCGATTCAACATCTGCCAACGGAGACGCCATTACACGTGTAACCTTGTGTTCAGGTGAAATTCCCTCTTCAGAAGCGCCATGTTCAGTTCTTTTCTTTGTATTCATTTATAGCATTGAGTTTAAGAGTAAAATTGCAGTTAATTTGCCAATTTAAGCAATTATTGGAAAGAAGAAGCCTGAAAAAATCAAGGTTTTCACGGGATTCGAACCCGTGACCTCTGTGATACTGGTGCAATGCTCTACCAACTGAGCTATGAAGCCACAAGTTGGGAGCAAGGTCAATTTATTGCGTTTATATCTCCTGTGAGGAGTGAAATGATGGTTTGCACTTTGTTTCTGAGAAAAACGAGGACAAATATCGAAGCGCACACAATGAAGGTAACAAAGTGGAACAAGAGCACTGCAGCCCCCCCAAAATACACCCGAAAAAGTCACTTAGGTCAGTCTTGCACCACGCCATTCAAATGATGAGGCCATAGAGTGCTGCGTTCCAGACTGCTATGTGTGATTGGCCGAGATCCGCCGTTGAAACCTCGATACCACGATGTAACAATCACTTCTTTATTGCATTCACTTACATGGCACGTGGTGGAAAAAACTACAAAAGCGAGATCGAGAACTGTGGTCAAATATGGTATGAATCGGAGGAAATAAAGTAACAAGACAATAAAAACCACGATAACTCACTCTGTCCAACTCCAGGCGAAGCAAAATGTAAAGGAGAAAGACTAACCCCATCGCACAGTAGCTTGTATGCTTAAATCTCCGAACTCAGATGGAAACTGAAACCACCATGTATATAAGAAATCTCATTACATAATCAGTCTTTAACGATTAACTAAAAAAGAAACGGAAATTAGCGTGACTCGTGTCACATAGAGGAAGTCTCCTCCTTCAGCTATCTGGGAAGAAAGCAGTACACCTGAGGAAATTCATACCAATGCGATTATGCAGAAGCTTGGAGAGTGACAAAGAATACAACACAGATAAAGTTTAAGTTTTTGTAAAATGATGCCTACTGTACGTACATGCTATATACTGTATATCCTTGGGGTGAGATGACCAAATGTCACCAGTGATTAATATCTCCATAAAACAGATGAAGAGAGGATCCTAATTGAATTAAGAAGGAAGAAGTGGAAATTTGAGAAATCTGCACGATAGTGTAACCAGCCTGGCCCTCTTCTTAAACCTACAAGGGAATTGAGAAAGCAAGAGAGGCCCAAAAACAAGTGAAATAAGTCGGCCAAACAAGAACTGCGGCAGGTTGAGTCACAATGGCATGATATAGAACTCAAAGCCCTGATCGAGACAGTGGCACAAGGGATAAGGGTATAAAGGAATGTGGAAGAGTGTCTGCCATAGAGGGGGGAAAATATTTGTTTTAAAAACATCAAATTTCTGACGGCCAACTATCAGCTGATGGTTCTTCAACAGAAACACTGTATTGTTTAATTAGAGTGCAGTGGCCTGCAGGCATGTATACAATGACGATGCTTTGCATTTTTCCAAAGTTTTAGAGGAATACTTCGGAATGGATAATTAAATTCCTGAGAAGGCTAAATGAAGGTCATTAATGTGTGTTTTGACTTTAAAAATTGAAATACTTGAAAAACGAGTATGCACATAAACAATTGTAATTTTTGTTAACGCGTGAAGTTCAATAATACGGAGAAAAATGATTAGAAAACGTAATAAATTTCCGTTTATTGCAGTTAGAATTCTACTAAAACAACTAGATTATCCTACATGGTGATAGTTGGTTCATCAAATTTAATTTCACAGAAATTTTGAGCTCATAATCTAATTGTTAATTAGAGCAAAAAATTATAGAAATCAAGGTCACACTACGGAAACAGTTGGGCTTGAAGTCATGCTGCACATGTAACCACAACAATGTCTCCTATATATTGTTCCGATATGCACGACCTCCCTTATTTTGATCTCCTTGTAATATTTTTTAGAAAACAGTCCTAAGAAAGCACGCGCGCTGATTGGTTAAAAATCCTGTTTGTATAAGCGACATGTTTGTATGAAGCGACATGAAGCGCTCGCTCACTTAATTGTCAAAATCACATTCAATAAACTTATTTATTACAATCTAATGGCAGCTACAAAATACAAAAATAAAATATATAAATATATATATATGCCATAAGGATAGTCTGTAAAAGAGTCCAGGACCCCATACTCAGACAGACCACCATAATCCATATTAAAAAAATAATAATAATAAATAAAAAAAAAAAAATAAATAATAAATAAATAAATTAAAATATAAAAGCTACTTAGAAATCACTAAAAAACTTCTTAACCCTAGACTTAAAAATATTTACATTATCAGAAACACGAAT
>JAEMPF020010947.1:25533-36849 GCA_022496165.2 Catalaphyllia jardinei | reverse complement strand
TGTGGGTAAAATTCTATCTATAACGAATACTTCTTCTGTCCAATTTGGAGTGTATCCTTTATCGAAAGTTTTTCTTTTATATTTGCTTATACGAACAGTATCACCCACTTTAAATATTGGTTTGCTATCTATTTCCCTACCAAAATCATTAATTTTTAAATAAACTTTTCCATAGTTATGTTTCTTTCTAGCTTCATTTGGAGTCATACCTATGCTTCTATTTTTACTATTATTGTAAGAAGAGAGTATTTCATCCAAAATATCAATGTAAACAGTATTATTTCTGATTGTAAACATCTTGTACATTTTCTCTTTAATAGTTCTGTTCCATCGCTCACAGACAGCTGACTTTTCTTCATTTTGAGTAGAATAAATTTCTATATTATTTTTATCTAGTAAATCGAGAAAAATTTTATTGTAATACTCTTTGCCTTTATCAACCCATAACTTTTTTGGCTTATGCTTTTGTAAAATGGTTTCGAAAGCTTTAGATACTTCTAAACCAGTTTTACTTTTTAAAGGTACAATCCACCCGTATTTACTAAAAAGGTCTAAGACCATAAGAAGATATTTAAAACCTTTATTCCATTTACTAAGCTTTTGCATATCAACTAAATCAGAACACCAAATTTGGTCAACATTATGAACAATAACTCTTCTCTTATTAAAATTACGTCTTATAGGTTTATGTAACTCATCAGCCAATTTTTCTTGCCACCTTAAATTTTGGGCGTTTTTTTTTTATCATGAGCGCCTAAACCTAACTTTCTTTTTTTATCAATCATATTTCTAGCTAACCAATGGCCCCATTGTCTCTGATTCCAAGGAACTGCATCAAGAGCTTTAACCATCTTATTGTCAGCTTTATGTTTACAAGCTTTATCATCTCCACATACAGTATAGTCAACATCATGTTGCATTGCAATAGCATCTGCTGTACCAGTTGGCTTATCATATATCTCTAATATTTGACCTGTATTTTTATCAAATTTAAGTTGTTTACTTAAATCATTATAGGGACCAGTATACTTATGACCAGGAAGAGTCCAACCACCCTTTGCTTTTGGAAGCTTGCCAATGGCTTTATGAATATCTACTCCTTTTCCCTCTATTTTATCAGCTGCTGCATCTGCTGCTTCATCAACATATTGTTTTAATTTATCTTTAGCTTTGTTAGATCTAATAAAGTCAGCTGTTTTTTTTCTTCCACTTTTAATCAATAATTTAGCATCATCTGCAATACTCTCACCCTTTATCTTTTTTGATACATCATCAGTTATTGAATCAATATCTTCATTTAAATACTTTTGACCTATTTGTCGGAATTTAGTTTTAGCTGTGTCAGATTTAATTGCATTAGCTGCACCTCTCCTTCCTAAGTTAAAGAATCCTTTAGCACCTGCTGCTAAACCTTTAATAAACAACTCATCAAATCCAGATCCATACATTTCTCTTAAACCATTAATTTCATTATTAGATAGGAACTTAACCTTATTAATACCACATTCATCACATTTTACTTTTACTGCATGTCTATTATTATTAGCTATAAAATATTGTTCTGACTCAGGTACATTACCAGTATGTTTTCTCTGTTTAACACAATATATTTCCATTTCCACTATAATATTAAATATAAAAATCTTTTAAATTATAAAATTGCCCCTACAAGTGGAATACTGTTAAAAGGGCTGTTTGGACCTAATAATAGTCCTGTACCTTTCTTTTGTCTTCCTCTCTTTTTTGCTGCAGGTTTAGCTATTTTAGGTACTCTTGGTTTTGCTGCTCTTGGTCTTTTAGCAGCAGATGAGCTAGATCCTTTAACAAATCTAAACTTTGTAATGCCACACTCGGCACATTTACACTTCATAGCATTTCTACCATTACTATTAACAACTCTCACCTCACTACCAGGAACACACTCAGTTTGTTTTTTTTGTTTTACACAATAAGATTTCATATATAATTATTAAATTATAATTTTATTTAAGTACCTTAACTTAAATTTATATATATATGGATATTAAAAATCTAATAAATGATATTTATAACTTAGAGATATTATATATAGAGGTAAAAGGTGTTTATAAAAGATACAAGAATGTTTTTAGATCATTATGTGATAGAAAAGCAAAGAAATTAGCAAAAGAACATAAAGAATCAGTAAAAAAAGATTTAATTAAAGCAAGACGTAGACTAATAACAAGAGCTAGAGAATTACAAAAAGAAAAAAAAGAAAGAGAAAGAGAAAGAAAACTAGAAGAAAAATATGTAAAATTTGCAAAAGATTTAACAAAAGAAAAAAATGAGATTAAAGCTCGAGGTGTTTAAAGTACTTTTCTATAAATTTTTCATTATAATTTGTATCTTTTTTAAAAACACTCAGCAGATCCCAATAATCTGTGCCTTTATGCATTTCATTAAGAAAGTAAAGACAAAAATAACCACAAGTAGAGGTATATAAGTTTTGAATCTGCATGTCTTGATGTAAAAGAGTTAAATTTTTCATCTTAGCATGATTTACTATTTCTTGAAAAGGTGGCATACCAAAACTATCAAAATAATTAATAACACCATCTCTAACATAAGTTGCAACCCAATGAGATCCACTCATATAATGTGGTTCTAAATTATAGATAAATATGGCTAATTTATGATTATGAGGTACTGTAACATCTCTACTTAATACATCTTTAATAGGAATACCTAAATATTTACACCATTCTAAAAGATCAAAATTACTTAATGGAACTGTTTTTTTAAATTTTAATTTTTGACCTAGTAATAATAAGCTGCTTCGTTTGTTACTTTTTTTTACCACCTCCTTTTGAAGGAGGTGGTGTACCGATTCTTGGACCTCCCTCACCCCAGGTACCAATGAATGGAGGTGGTCTCATTGGCATTCCCCTACCCTTAAATAAATCTAGAAGCATTGGTATTCCAATACTTGCTAAAATAGTACCTATACCATTACCAACTTGCTTTTGATTAATTTTAAACATTAAATCCATATTATTATTATAAGCATCAGCTAAATCTCTAATCTGTGGTTTAGTAAGCAATTCACTCATAATTGCAAGTTTATGTAGCTCATGATTTGGTACTTTAAATACTTGTCCACCACTTATTTTTTTTACAATCTGTCTAACACCCTCACTTACACCATGAGCAAGACCTGCTAAACCAGCGGTTTTTGCAAGCATAGGTCCATAATTTCTCAATACTGGTAATATACTACTTACAATACCATATCCAGCTTGTTTTCTAATATTAGTCTTTGGAATTTTAACAAGAGCACCAGTTCCATTTTTTCTAGCTTTTTCAACTCTATAAGCCATATTATTTGAAACAAGTAGATTATGACTACCAGTTAAATCTTTATTTTTTAATCTTATACCTATTTCTTCACTATTTTTATAAGCTCTTTTAAGTTTTGTAATTTGACCCTTTGAAAGATTAACGTTAATTTTAACTAATTTTGTTGACATTATATTAATTATGAATTAAATTTTTTTAACTCATAAATAATATTTTTTAAATTATCACTAACTAAAATTAACTAATCACAAAACAAACTAATCGCTAAAATCAAAACAATTCTCTGGATGTAATGAAATAATTCCTTCCGTATTATCTTCGCCACTACTATCATCATCATCGCTATCAATTAGCAAACATTCAGTAAATTTATTTACTCTAGGTTTATATTTAATTTGCATTAATTTTGGCTTTAAGGTTAAACCAAAAGTACCTCTACATAAAGAAAACCATGCAGCAATAAATTTAACATGACATTTACTAACTATTTCATCAAAAGTATCTTTTTTATTATTATCCCAATCAAAAAAAGTAGTTTCTAGATTATCTTTTTTATAAAAAAGACTAAATTCCATTTTAGATGGATAAGTAAGATATTCTCTCTCTTTTGTTACTTTATCTACTTTATAAGGTTTTTTACATAGTCTTTTCCATAATCCACCTTGACCATGTTCATCATAACCTTTAATATTATCAATTGGTGTACTTTTTGATAAACCCCATTTATTTTTATAAAAAGTATTAATAAAGAATTCATCTAACTCTTTACTTTTTTCTAAATATTTATCATCATCTAAATTAATCTGCATACTAGTACCTAAATTATTATTATTATTATCTAAATTTTCTTGTAAACCAAATGGTGTTGTACCTTCGTATTTAACATACATAGTACAACCATCATATAAAATAGGTATTTGTAATCCGTTATAATTGTTTTTCTTTGGTGTACCAAAAGTAATACTATTAGTATCTATATCTAAAAAATCAACTATAACATAACCATCTTTCTTTTGTTCTTCTTCTTTTTCTTCTTTTTTTACTTCTTTCTTTACAAACTTTGGTTTTATCATTTTATATAACTAATAAATATATTTTTTTTTAAATTATTTTTTTTCTTAAATATTTTTTCGTGAGGGTGTTTTATACAATAACTAATTGATCGCCCACTTTATCAACAACAACATCTTTTTCATAAAGAACAATAGCATGAACCCTAAACCTATCACCATCATTAGTGTTAATCATATATTTAAGTATAAGTTGTTTAGGATCTCTGCTTACACTATCAGCTTGATAACTTAGATCAAAAAATATAAGAGGATAAACAGATGTGAAATTACTGATATTTAATTGTGTTCCAGTATTATAATCATTCTTTTTCCATGAATAACCCATTAGTGCATTGAATATTCTAGTTTTACTCTCATTGTCAAAATCTCTTTCAGGATAAAACACACCATCACCATATTCAAGTCTACAACTAGTTAGAGTACTATTAGCATTACCTGCATTTAGTTTAAATGTATCATATATATATGGATTTTGTTCCATATCATTATTCTTATTTCTCTGTAAATAGACAAATACATATCTTACTTTATCAATAGATGCTGATATTCTAAAATCTCCACTTGTATTTGTTAGATCTGATCTCTGATACATTTCTCTTAAGTAATTCCATTTAGTTGGTTTTTGGAAATCAGATATAAATTTACTCATTAGAGCATCTTTTGGTTGTAATCGGGGAACCCATAGATAAAATCGATCAATTACTAATCGTGATAATGCATCTTCACCATAAAGTGCTTCTGCATCAGGATTTAAATCTATTTCAAATTCAAGTTGCATTGGAGGTAACATCCTTCCCTCTAATTCTTCAAAGAAGGAGTATCTGTTTAGAGATATATTTACATTAACTCTTTGTCTATTTGCTGTTAATGTTCTTCTAGCTTTAAAACCAGAGTTATTATCATCAACATGAGTTTCAGCCATGTCTAAATACCAAAAACTATTTTTAGCTACACTTCTAGCATAATCATCTGAATATTCTAATAGATTTTTTGTAAAAGTAACAAGATGAAGATTATCAGTATCATAGATAATTTTTCCAGCACTCTTAATAACAAGATGCCTAATAAGAGAATGTGAACCACAAAGAAGTGTTGCTGCCTTATCAGCGTTATCTCCACCATTTGCTTTTAGATCAAGATGGAATTGAACTTCAAAATAAGCATTATACCAATCATAAAAAGAGCTTCTATCATTTATTACAAATTTATAACCATTTTTTTGTTGCTCTGTAGTATTAGCAGGAGCTCTTATATTGCTTTCAAGAAGAAATCTGACTTCTTCATTTCTCTGTACGTTTTCTGGTGATCGAAATGACATATATATTTTATAAAATAATTTTTTTAATATTCTTTATGATTGAGATATTAATCATCTAAGAGATTATTAATTAATGTGTTAACTTCATGTTGTGTCATTTTGACTTTAGCTCTGCTTGGTTTTTTCCTTCTTGTTGCTGGGTGTGGTGTTGTCTCTTCAATATTCTCAGATAACCTCTTTCTTATAAGATCACCAGATTTTTCAGCTATTGCACTTTTGCTTTTTTAGTTTTTCTTCCTATTGCTTTAGATAATGTACTAACAACTTTACTACCAATAGCACTTCCAACTTCACTAGCAGCTGCACTAAGTGGCTTCATAATATTATCAACTATAGGACCATTTCCTCTGTGAACATAAACATATCTTTCAAGAGATGGATGATACATCTTTCTGAATTCTCGTGATTTTGGCATTGAATTGTTAAGCATATAATTATTAATTACTTATTTTTTTAATATCAATGAAAATGCAGTATCTGAATTATTAAAATAGATTGGTCTTCTTAATCCATCAGTTACATACATACGTATACTTGAAATAGTTGTTGTATTTATTGGACTAAAAACAATACGTTTTGGTTCAAGTGTAAAAGCATACGATTGAGTTAAAGTTCCTGTACCAAAACTATAAATAATATCTGATTCTCCACCATCAACTAATGAAGTACTTGTTAAATCACAATGTATATTTAAAATATCAGTGTCCTCTGTAAGATTTGGTACTCTCTTTCCAATATTTTCTTCATCTTTTAAAATCTCTTTATCAAATCCAATAAGCTTATTAAAATTAGATTTAGTTAAATCAAGTTGGTAGCCAGTATCTAAAGTTATAATTGTTCGAAAAGTTGGCTCGTCAAAAGTAAGTGAGATTGGATAGTTTTGATTATTTCCATCTCCATCTTCTACTGTCTTTGATTTAATATAATTATCTAAATCATTATATGACCAAACTCCTTGAGGAAAATCAATATCAGTCCAACTATTACCATTATCTTTACTAAACGATATTTTTTGATTATCATATTCTGAATTAATATTTGTCCATGTAAAAAACATTGAGATTATTCTGTTAAAACCTATATAGTAGGTAGAGTTTGATTCTAATTTAATTGTTGGTGTAAATTTTGTTGTAAAGTCACCTGGTCTATTTCCAGGTTCGTTTTTTGCAGAAAAACTACTTAATGTTATTTCTCTTTCCATATATGATTAAACAACAAAATCTTTTTTTACGCAAAGCGTTTCTTTATTATTTTTTGGTATTGGCTTTTATTGATATGTTTGGCATTTAAAAGTGCATCTAAGATAGTTACACCCATGTTTCTCATATCAATGCTTGTATTACCTGCTTTCATTTCTGCAATAATTAGATTTAATTTATTTAGCATTTCTTTTGCATTATTAAAGAAAAAGGCACCTCTTCCACTTTTTCGTAGACCAGAACCTATAGATGAATAAATTTTATTTTCATAATGTTTTCTGTATCTTTTTATCTCTTTTTCTACAGCACCAACTTTCTTATGTATTAACTTTTTTTCAGCTAATGTTATTTTTCCAGCTTGTGGACCCACATAATCTTCTAAATTTAGCAATCCCTCTACATCCATATTTTCATATGGATCTACTTCTGGTGCATAATCAATACCTCCATCTCTATTGACTCTAGGTACTTGAAATCTAACTCTCTTTTTAGGTTTAGTTTGTTCAGCTATTTGGTCTAGTTTGTTAAGTTTATCTAACCTAAAAGTCTTTGCAATAGCTTGATCAGTGGTTTTACTTTTTATCCTCTCTTCTGTTATTTCATCAAATAGTTTTCTCTTCATTTTACCAGTATTGGTCTTTTTATCTGCTAATTCTTTCCATTTTGATAGACTCATATATTAACATAATTTATATTTTTATAAATTCATACAATGATTGTTATATTTAATTATTTAATGAATTGAAAAAGAATATATTCATATAAATTATAGATGAAAATTCCAAACTATGATACAAATGCTAAAGGAAGCAGCAAGAAATTCAAAAGGCTTAAACCTTTTATGCCATCTAACACTTTTAGAATGTTAATCTGTGGACCAAGTGGTTGTGGTAAAACTAACACTCTTATGCATATGCTCTACAACCTTCTATATTTTGATAAAATTTACTTATTCTCAAAAAATCTAGAACAACCAAAGTATCAGACACTAATGGATACATTCCAACCTATCTCTGAAGAGGTAGGATATGATGTTATTGAAGCTAGCAATGATGAAATAACACCTCTATCAGAACTAGATGGTGATAATCAAAAAATAGTTATATTTGATGACTTTGTTTGTGAAAAGAATCAAAAACCTCTTGTAGAATATTTTATTGGTGGTCGTCATAAAGATTGCAGTGTTATCTATCTAAGTCAATCTTATTATCTAACTCCAAAAGATATACGCCTCAATTGTTCTCATTTTTTGCATATTTGATAGTCCATCCTCTGCAGAGACTTCAAGGATGTGTAAAGAAGTTAATGTTAATAAAGGTAAATTTCTCAAAGCAACCTCTGAACCTTACAGTTTTGCTTACATAGACAAAATAAATAAGAATATTAAAAAAAATTTCAATGAAGACATTTAAAAATAAAATATTATTATATATGTCAGATTCAAGTCAATCACAATCTCAATCTTTTGAAGAACTTTCAGATAATGATTCTCAATCTTTTGATTATAAAGAATTTTTATTATATGATAGTTTAGAAAGTTCAGATAGTGATGATAGTAGTTATTATCCTTCTCAATCATCACAATCACAATCACAATCACAATCATCTCAATCACAATAATTAGATAAAAGTAAATCAATTGAAAAATAAAACAATTTATTACTATATTATGGGATATAGTAATGGATTATTAGAACAAAAAAATGTAAACAAAAGTGGAGGAGTAGGAGAGAGAGGGCTTCCTGGAATTGGATTTAATCTTACTGATGATGGTAATTTTGATATTGATGGAAAGAGATTAACAGATGTAGGAGCACCTGTCCATGAAAATGATGCATCTACTAAAAAATACACTGATGATAATCTCAACTTAAAATTAGATAAAGTTTTAACTGCTGATCTTGACTTAAAATCACATAAAATAGTTAATTTAGCTGACCCAATAAATGATAAAGATGCTGTTAATTATGAAAAATTAAAAGATCATACTGAAATTTCTGAAAATAATTTTCATTTACAACCAAGTTTAAAGATATTTAAGTCAGGTGTTGAGTTAACTCTATCAAATAATTTCTATGAAACATCTCCATCTGGTACAACAAATGACTTTGGTGGTCAAACATTTCTAGAACTTGAAATGAAGTCAGATAAGTTAAGAGATGGTATATATACATCATTAATAAAGATAACTGGTGTAACTGATTATACTCATATATTCAATGTTAGTGCATCTGATGGGTTTAGACTTTATAGTTTTGCAAGCAGACAGAATGGTATTATAACAAGGTCATATATAAGATTTTCAAGTGATGGATCTGAGGGTAAAATAAGATTTCGTATTGAAGTATTTAAGAGAGACCCATCAATGAATTTTAAGTTTCAAACAAGAGTTATAAAAGGTTCACATGGCACAGGATTTGATGATAGAATATTTGAGATACCCGATACAGATGATAACTATGAGATACTCTTCTTTGAAAATATCAATATGGATGGAAATAAAATAGAGAGTTTAGCTAATCCAGTCCAATCTGATGATGCTGCAACTAAAGGTTATGTTGATACTGAGACTGATAAATTATTGCCTCTTTCTGGAGGTACAATGAGGGGGCATATTGATATGGATAATAATAGAAGAGAAGATTGTGGTAAATTAATTATGAAAAGAAATGGAAATAGTGTAATAGATTTAAATTTAAATAAAATAGTTGGTGTTGGTAATCCAACAAATCCTAACGATGGGGTAAGAAAAAAATATGTTGATGATGAGATAGCTAAAATCCCATCAGTAGACACTTCAAATCTACTAAAGTTAGATGGTAGTAGGTCTATGACAGGTGATCTACAAATGGATACACACCATATTCTTCAAATAAAAAACGTAGATGATCACATAGATACTGACTCATTAGTTGTTAAGAGAAAAGATTTATATAGCGCTGTAAATAAAGAATATCTAAATGATAATTTTATTAAATTAAAAAGCAATGCTGATGGAACTGAGGGTTTTGATTTAAGAGGAAAAAAAGTTCAGAACACAGAGCCATATTCTGATAATTTATTTAGTGATAATGATCTTGTTAGTAAAGTATATGTAGATAGAAAAATTGCTAAAATTCCTTCGGTAGATACTTCAGATTTATTTAAAATTAGATGGATCAAGATCTATGACAGGAGATCTAGATATGAATAAAAAGAAGATAAAGAATGTAGCTACTATAGTTGAAAATGATGGAGATCCAAATAATAGATCTGATATTTTATATGATGTTGTAAATTTTGAATTTTTTGAGGGGCAGCGAAGAGATATAAAAGAAGAGATAGATAATAAGGTTTCATTAAAAGGTGATACTATGTTAGGTGACCTTAATTTTCAAAGTGTAATACAAGATGGACCAAATGCCGGCCAAAATTTATATAAAAAAGTAACAGGCATTGCTTATCCAATAAATTCTAGAGATGCTGTAAATTTAGAATATTTAGATAGTGAGGTTCTTAGGTTAGATGGAAGCAATACTATGAGGGGTGTTATTAATATGGATTCAAATAAAATAGAAAATTTAAATGATCCATCAAATATAAAAGATGCTACAAATAAAGATTATGTTGATAATGAAATATTAAAAAGCAACTCATATACGGATTATGCCATTACACAATCTGAATTAAAGTCAATTGAATCAATTGATCAAGAAAATGTATTCAAAAAAGTAATGGATGATGACCTTTTCAAAGAAGATGATAGTGATATTCATAAAATTGGTGTTGTAAATAAAGATTATCATAAAATAGATCAAAAAAACATACCATTTTCAAATTGATTATGACTCAAGTCTAGGTTATTATAGTACTCGACTAAGTATTGATGTAGTTTATTTACCAATTGGAAACTATACTATAATTTATGAAATGTATATTAGTGATGGTCTATCTGTTGACGAAATTAATGCAACAAGCGGTACTTTTTATGTTAGTAAAATTAATAGCAAAATAGAAAATAATAACACAAGAAGTGTAATAAATTTTAACAAGAGTGTTATTCATAGTGATTTTGATGATTTGGATATTGATATACGTCTTAGAGGTAAGTCAGACCCAAAAACAGATATTTATGTTGTAGTCTATGGTGTTAGAGGTTATCATAATGATGTTTCGATTAATCTCTGGGACAGATTGTATTACTTCCATAATGATGTGGTCAATTTTGAAGCTCCTATCGATATGAATAATAAAACCATTAAAAACCTTCCAGAAGGAAATGAAGATAGTGATGTTATCAATTTTAAACAGTTAAATGATTTTAAAAATTCTTTCCAAACTTAAAAAATTTACAAAGCTCTATATCTACAGTTCATTCAGATTTGCAAAAGCAATTAGATAAAAATGGTAATTTAATTAAAGCTATAAT
>JAEMPF020010947.1:0-21090 GCA_022496165.2 Catalaphyllia jardinei | reverse complement strand
GTTTTTCGGCATGTATCTATATAATTGTTTGAAACCATTTTTTGATTTCTCACCACTATCATAGTTGGGTATTTCCATTTATATGAGTATATTAGATAATTAAGATAAGTTGAGATAAGTTGAGATAAGTAATTTTATGTAAGATAATTGTATATGGATATTGAACGAATGAAAAAGCTTCTTTCCAGTGGAATTGAAGCTGGAAACAAGGTGAAAGCAGTCCGCGAAGTCATCAAGACTTATCGAACACGAAAACAGGATATGTATGATGATACAGCAGAAATATTGAAACCTTCTTTTAAATTTCAGATAGAGATTAAGACATCAACTGATGAAAAACAGGATGAAGTAATAAAACAATTGAAAGATAATAAAGAAAGTATTGATAACAAACAGGATGAAGTAATAAAACAATTACAAGATAATCAAGACGAGTTAATCAAGTCCGTTGATGTATTGAGTGATATCATGTCCAAACAAGGATCCATACAAGGATCCAAATCCAAGGTTGGAGAATGGCTTGGTAAGCTACCATCTCATTTTGATCCGTTAGATATTATTGAAGAAGGAGATGAAGGAGAAGAAGGTGTAGAAGATGAAGGTGGAGAAGAAGGTGAAGATGAAGGTGGAGAAAGAGTTGGATATAAACCTGAAAAATCATTCAGCAAAGATGAAATAGAAATCATAAAAAAATATGGTTTTGATCCAAAATCCGGATTATAAAGAATACAGAAAAAAATCAGCTTCATTAAAAGGCAAAAAAAAACTCCAAGGATGAAATCACTAGGGATGTTGCAAGAAAAGATTCATCAACACTATTAAAATATTATAGAGAAGTAAAAAAAGTAAGAGAGATGAAAACCAGCAAGAAAGGTGAAGGTTTCCGGAGGTACAATCAGCTAAAACGAAACGCTTATAAGATATCACAAAATGGGCAGTATGGCGGTCTGGTTATAGATCTTCCAAAACTGTTTGGACATCTGAAAGTTGTGGCTCATAAAAACGGTCGGGAAGTATATAACAAACAAGCTGACTTTGACACACTTGATCTTCTAACAAAACGATTCAACAGCAAAAAAAGATACTCTGAACTAGCAAGATCCGTGTTCAATGACCTCAATAGACTGAGTGAAATACCAATACATAGAACATCCAAAAAGTATTCAAAACTTGGAAATGGTGTAGTCTACTACAATAATCCGCAAGATTTACTTCTTGAGCTGCTTGGAGGGTCCATGTCTGCTGGAAACAACAGCAGTGATGTCAGAGAAGAGTTCGCTAAGATAGTACACATTTTGAATAAATTGAATGTCATAGATAACAAACAAGTGAATAACCCCATGAAGGAATATCTAATCTAATTATATATGAGTGAATTCTTATTACGATTTTCATCAAGAAACAGACAAAAGGCTGGTGTAAGTTTGAGTTATGATTTTACAACTAGATTCAACGAACCTATTAAACTATCTTATGATATGAGGCATGAGCTGGCTGTGAGATCATTAACCATGACTTACAGTTGGTAATATATCAGACAGGTGTATAAAAACAATCAAATAAAATACAGTCACAATGAAGGTGCAGATTGGGAAACAATCACATTTGTTGATGGTATGTACAGTTATGATGACATTGATGAATACATTAAAAAGTGCATGAAGGATAAAGAGCATGTTATCAAGGATGGTGATGAAGAAAAGTATGAGATCAATCTGTATTTTATCTTATCCACATATCGAGTACTTGTTGAATTAAATGATAATTGTCGATTGGATCTCACAAACACAGATTTCGGAAAACTGATTGGCTTTGATTCAAAACTGATTGAACAAACAGAGTATGGAAAAAATCTCCCTGACATCACAAGAGGAGTAGATGAAATACATATTAACTGTGATAAAGTAACAGATAGTATTACTGATGGTCAATCTTCAAGTACAGTAGCTGTTATTCCTGTTGAAAATCTTGTTAGATCCCTTCCATTTACTTACAAACCTCGTTTTCTTGCATATAGTCCAGTATCAGGTCATTTGATATCTATCTTCAATGCGGTTTTATGTTACTGATTCATCTGGGGCTCCAATTGATTTGAATGGGATAGATTGGCACATTGAACTGTTTCTGCGATCAACAGAGATTTAGTATAATACTATAATATATGATAAGACAGTGTGAATTCAAAAGACGATATGATCCAAATCTGGATAAATATGTGAAAAAACATATTTACGGTGAATTTCAATACGGTGAAGGTCTAAGCGATGTTTTAAAGTCAGTTGGAAGTGAAATCTTCAGAAGAACTGGGAAGAAATTAGCCAAAAGTGCAGCCACAAAAACTGGTGAATATGTCGGCAAAAAGTCTGGTGATGAAATAGTCAGGCTTCTGAGAGAGAACAAAACAACAACACCATCACATCCAATGGAATACAATATAACACCATCAAAACCAAAAGAATTAACTGCTCAGGAGCTAAATGATACAGTAAATCAGATACTTTCAGGTGGAAAACTTAGAAGAAGGAATTTTATCTAAACATATAATATATGACAAATTATCGAAACTCGAAGTTTATAGAAAGGTATGAAGATGTCGTTTTTGAATATGAAACAGCATTGAAATCAAATATCGAAAACAATGCTCATCAAACAAAAACTAATCATCGTTTTGTTGTCGACAATAGTGGAGAAACGACCCCTTTTGATTGGTATCACGCAAGATTCGATGTAGATATTAATTTAGAGAAGCTAGCAGATGGAACTGATGTCGCTGCTGGTGATCACAATGGGATAGTCAATTCAGCATATTCTCGTATTAAAAAATTGAATGTCAAGATGAATGGAGTTGATGTTTATGACTGTTCGGAAGCTAACCAAGCAACAAATATCAAAAATCTTCTAGAATATTCCAATGGTTATTCAAAAAGTCAGGGTACTAATGAATTCTTTTATATTGACAAGAATAGAAATGCTGAAGAAAGAATAGCTCAGGTAGAAACTTACAATTCAGGTTTTGCTGCTAGAAAATTGCTACTGAATGCTGGTGCTACAGTGAATGCAGAAATACCACTCAATCGGTATGGCTTTTTAGAGAGCCTTCATGATGAACTTCTTCCGAATTCTCGAATTGAGTTAAAACTAGATCTTGAGAGTGACGCCAACCTTGTCTGGCAGGCAGCTGACGATTGCCGTGTGGTCCTTTCTAAATTTCAGCTGATAGTCCCTCGTATTGTTTTCAATGCAGATGGAAAGTCATTATACATAAGCAAATACCTTGATACAAGAAAGTGGACCTATCTTTGTGAATTGGTTGAGAACGGTAATTCAACACAACAGCAGACGGCTAACTTCCGTATTTCAACAGCAATTAACAAACCTAGACATGTTTTTGTTTTCATAATCAATGATGCAAATGATGAATCACAAACACCTAATAAATTCTTGTATAACACTTTCAGCGTCGCTAATAATAGAGCATTAACCAGTTGCTATCTCGAAGTAGGAAATGGGAAAGAATATCCAGAGGTTCATTACAGACCAAGTGAAACACCATCACGTGCATTCCGAGATGTTCTGAAGTACGTTCATGCTAACAGTGAGTATTCTAGTGATACTCTCCTTAATAGGGCGGACTTCAATTCCATTTTTCCATTTATTTACTTTGATCTAACAAAGCAATCAACAGATATCAAAGATGGTATGACCAAACTGACTTTCAAATATACACTAAGTGCTGCTACTGATTCAGAATACTCGGTTTATGCATTGGTCCTTCATGAACAGGATGTTGAAATGAGAATGACTGATGGGAATTTAGTCCTAAGGTCTATGTAAAAGAATTGGTCATAGTATAAAAAGTATCAACAATAATGATAACAATGTACCCCTTATTTCATATATGTTTTATAATCAGAAAATCATATAACATATATTATATACAAAAATGACTCAACTTTTCGAAATAAAGGTGAAACTATCAGAAAATCAGAAGAAGAATCTGAGTGACGCTTACCATAAAAGGGAAACGATTGTAATCAGGCTTACGAATGACTCTCTTCGTGGGAATGACACTCTATATGTCCCAGCGATGGTAAAGAAGAGATTGGAGAAGAATCGGAAATCGAATAAAGGTATGGATATTAAGCTTGCTAAAACCAATATCAGAAAACAAGTCGGTGGCAGTTTATTGACTTCTATTCTATCCCTCGGACGTGTATTCGGACCAACCATTGCAAAAACCATGGGATTAGCAGCTTTAGCAGGGGTTGCAAGTACAGGTGCAAGCCAAATTGTCAAGAAAATAGCTGGAAAAGGAGTACAGACAGGAGGTTTCCTTATACCACAGAATAAGATTGACAAACTAATCGCAAACAAACATCTTCTAACCGCAAAACAAAAGAAAGATATATTAGATGCCCTTCAATCAGGTTCAGGTGTCCGTATAAAACCAACAAAAAAACAATCAGGTGGTTTCCTTGGCACTTTACTCGCCAGTATTGGGATTTCTATGGTGTTGAAAGCTTTGACTGGAAGAGGTTTGCATGTTGAAAAATCAAGACCAAGAAGATCGATACCTGTATATGTTCCCAAAATGGATATGAGAAAGCATGGTGGAAATCATGGAATTATGATGCCATATCAACCACCACCATTCTTTGGTAGTTGGAATAAAAATCAGATTGGCCTTGGTAAAAAAAAAAGAAAGCTCCATAAAAGAAAGGAAAAGGTTTACTGTTAGGACCAAACAGCCCATTCAATCAAATTCCACTCATAGGAGCTATTTTGTAAATAAACCATTATCAAATCATGATTTGATGGATTGGGTAAAACAACTTAGTATAAAATACTTCAGAGGTGTTTTCAGCAAGGATGCATTACCATCACAAATAAAAAATAAAGAATGTGGAATAGTAAATCTTGATAACCACATCGGACCTGGCACCCATTGGGTAGCTTTTAGAAACATTGACAGATTTTGTGAATACTTTGACTCCTTTGGATTAATGATGCCAACAGAGGTCAAGAAATATATGGCTATGAGTGGAAAACAGTACGTATATTCAGGAGATGAGATACAAGAACGTGATTCAGTATTATGCGGTTATTGGTGTCTATACTATCTACTGGAAAGACAGAAGGAAAGATCCATTCTCGATACAATACATAATTGTAAATTCGATATGTCAGATACAAGTGTCAATCATAGATTTATCATCAATTACTTCAAAAATATCTAAATTATGTATATAATGGTAAAATCATATTGTGTTAAACAGAAGAAGCAGACTGAATGTGTTCCAGGGAGCGAACGATACGTCAAAGCCAAAAATGGTCGAACCATGATGAAATGCACTTGTGCTGAATGTGGGATAACAAAGACCAAATTTCATCAAGAACAAGGGAAACTGATTGAGCCCTCACAAGCTGGGGGCTTACTTGGAGAGCGTTGCTTAAAGTGCCACAAAAGGTTTATTCAATCTTGGTAGAGCTTGAGCTGCAAAAGCTGTTAAATCAGATATCGTCAAACAAAAAGGTTTATTCAATCTTGGTAGAGCTTGAGCTGCAAAAGCTGTTAAATCAGATATCGTCAAACAAAAACGTCAAAGCCAAAAATGGTCGAACCATGATGAAATGCACTTGTGCTGAATGTGGGATAACAAAGACCAAATTTCATCAAGAACAAGGGAAACTGATTGAGCCCTCACAAGCTGGGGGTTTACTTGGAGAGCGTTGCTTAAAAGTGCCACAAAAGGTTTATTCAATCTTGGTAGAGCTTGAGCTGCAAAAGCTGTTAAATCAGATATCATCAAACAAAAAATAAAAGAGACGGCCAACCAATATCTTGATAAAGCATTAGACAGTTTCACATCAGATTTATCCAAAAAACTTGATCCCACCAGTGGTAGTGGTATTGATATCCATAGTGCCATTCTCAAGGTAGCGCCCAAGAAGGGTTTTGTGATGCCTGGTCATAGATATACAGGGCCAGGAAACCCATTGGAACAACAGCTGAGGTATGATCCCAAAACTGGTCAGATACTTGAGATATATCAACAACCAACAGGCCGAACAGATGCTGTTAGTATGCAGCATGATGTTGATTACTCAGTCTGTGGAAATAAACAAAAGATTGATCAAGTAAAATGTAAGAATGAGGCTGATCGTAAAATGGTTAAGGCTCTTGATGCTATTCCATGGAAAGACAGACAATGGGGACATACAATAGCTCGCAACGCCATAGCAGCTAAGTCAAAGTTGGGTATGGGCGTTGAACCAAAAAACGGGAAAAGCCGTCGAGGGAGGAAAACTGGCAAGAAAAATTAGCAGATGAGTTGCATGCACCCATAAAACGCAACTTCACTCGGCGGCGTGTAATCACAAATCATATCGATGAAATATGGGCAAGTGATCTAGTTGAAATGCAACAGTTCAGTAAATGGAACAAGGGTTACCGATATCTCCTAATGGTTATCGATGTATTCAGCAAATATGGTTGGATCGTTCCATTGAAAGATAAGAAAGGCGAATCTGTCACTGAAGCATTCAAAACAATATTCAAGGAAGGCAGAAAACCACAATATCTATGGGTTGACAAGGGAAAAGAGTTCTATAACAAACATTTGAAAGACCTATTAGAGAAAAATAGGATACATATGTGCTCAACTGAGAATGAAGAGAAGTCATCAATAGTTGAAAGATGGAATAGGACAATTAAATCCAAAATGTGGAAACAGTTCACAGTTCAAGGTAATACAATGTATCTAGACATGTTACCTGAACTAGTAAAACAATACAACAACACAAAACATTTAAGCATAAAAATGACACCAGTTGAGGCTTCAAAGAAAAAGAATGAGGGTACAGTTTACTTCAATCTATATGGTGACATAGAAACATTAAAACGGAAACCAAAATTTAAAATGGGTGATAAGGTCAGAATATCTAAGTATAAACGGAATGTGTTCGATAAGGGTTATACACCAAACTGGACAGAAGAAGTGTTCACAGTTGATAAGATCCAATACACTAATCCAGTAACATACAAACTAAAAGATCTCAGAGGTGAAGATATTCAAGGGAGTTTCTATGAACCTGAATTATTAAAAGCCAAACAGGATGTATTCCGCATTGATAAAGTCATTCGCAGAGATTATAAGAAGGAACAAGCTTTAGTGAAGTGGAAGGGATACAGTGATGATTTTAATAGCTGGATTCCTATGAAGGATTTAAACGTACTATAAACTCACATAAGAATATATTATGTAAGCATATAGTGTATAAATCAATACAGTATATGCTGTTTATTTGCTGTCTAAACGGTAGCCAAAAATATTATTGTTTTGGGTACTAATCAGAATTATGTAAGACATTTTTTGTTGTGAATGTACTTATGACTATTCTTGTAAACTTTTCCACATTTCTGGCATTTGTATTCCTTGTTTTGCCATTTTTTTATGGATTCTATTTGGTGTTTCTTTTTATCTTCATCCGAGACTCTCTTTGGTCTAATATTTGCTGATTCTTTTGTAATCAGCTGGTAAGTCTTCTTCTTTGATGTATTCAAATGTGTAAGAATGACCATCCTTCTTCGATATGCCTGATTTATAATTATGACTACCTTCACTATACCAGCATTTATACCAAGGTGTTGTTGAATTGCATACATGCTATTATAATATGAAACTTCATTTGTATTTTTGTTGATGGCTTTTACTCATTTTTTATTTTTACAATTATTTGCAACAAATGTATAACCTCTATCTTTTGCTGACTTCACACAATTTTCTTTTTGTGTAACAAGCTGTAAATTACATAAGCGATTATCCTCCTTGTTTTCATTAATATGATCAATCACCTTCCCATCTGGTATAATACCATTGAAACATTCCCATATAAAACGATGGACTTGATACTATTTTTGACCTGATTGACCATGCTTTCTTACACTACACCCTAAGTAACCTCTATGATTTTTGTTTCCTTTGTAGGGCACTTTTTTGATTATATTAATCACACATCCATCTTCAGATCCAGCATATAAGTCATAAACCGGATGGGCATTGTAAACGCACTCATTGATTGTAATTTTCGTCATTATAATATAGATTATAAACAAATCTTTATATGAATACTGTCAAAATTTTTTTCACCATTAACATATAAAGGTTTGGCACTATATAAAATTATTATGAAAAAAATTATCTCAGCCTATAGTATGAACCCGCGATCTCTCTCAAACCTCAATAAATCTCAGCTTATCAACTTGTTGTTGAAGCAAAATGCAGAACTGCAGTCGAGAAAGCCAGTCCCATTACCAAGGAAGAATGTAAAGCAGATGGTGCAGGATTATGAAGACAACATAATTCAACCACCATTGGAATTTAGGGATGATTACAAACCAGTCCCATTACCAAGGAAAAGTGTAAAGCAGATGGTGCAGGATTTTGAAGACAACATAATTCTTCCACCATCGGAATTTAGGGATGATTACAAACCAATCCCATTACCAAGAACCAAAAAACCAGTCCCATTACCAAGGACTAAAATAGAGCAAGTTGCCAAAGCTCTGAAAGGCTACACAAAGTCTTTTGAAATCAGCATCAATAACAACAAAGACCCGCTTGAACAACTACAAAACCCAAGAAAAGCCATCGAATATCATGTCACAAACATTCTCATATCTGTGAAAGGTCTGAAATTCGTTGAAACACTCAAGGTGACATTCAAAAAATTAGCAAATGACAAAATAGTGTACAAAACCGCATACTTCAATAGCAAACCTCAAACCATCATCAATAACACAGAAACCCCAGAAGCATTACAATTATCAAAACAGCAAATCTTAAACATGATAGCTCAATGGGTATCTGAAGGTTCCGGTTGGACTATTGAATCTGTTGACAATCATTATCTTAATATTGTACAATATCAACCAATGAAAGGCTCATCATATATTAAACTTCCATAAGAACTCAGAAACAGTAAAAAGGGATTGATCAACATGAAAAATGAGGATAATGAATGCTTCAGATGGTGTCACATCAGGTGCTTAAATCCTCAAGATAAAAACCCACAACGAATTAAAAAATCTGATGAAGAATACATCAATAAATTGGATTACTCTGGAATTGAATTCCCAGTAACCACTAAGCAGTACAATAAAATTGAAAAGCAAAATGAGATTAATATTAATGTATTTGGATATGAAAACAAACAACCATATCCCACCTTCGTGTCAAAAGAAAAATATGGCAGACAGATGAATTTATTATTGAGAACTGAAAATGATAATAAACATTATGTATTAATTGAAGACTTCAACAGGTTTATGTTTAACCAAACGAAGTATGAGCATAGGAAGCACTTCTGCATGCATTGCCTTCAATGTTTCAGCTCTGAAAGAGTATTGAATAATCACAAAGACAATTGTATTCAAGTAAATGGAACACAGGCAGTAAAAATGCCTGATGAAGATAACAACATATTGAAATTCAATAATTTTTCATAAACAAATACCAGTGCCATTTGTGATCTATGCAGACTTCGAGGCCATAACAGAAAAGATATCTGGTTGCCAACCTAATAATGATAAATCATATACAGAGGCATACCAGAAGCATACAGACTGTGGATACGGTTATAAGGTTGTCTGTTGTTATGACGATAAATACAGCAAACCTGCTAAAACGTACCGGGGTAAAAAGGCTGTGTATAAATTTATGGAAGCTATGTTGGAGGAAGTCAAATATTGCAAGAAGGTTATGAAAAAAGAATTCAATAAACCATTGAGAATGACGAAAGATGATGAAGAGAAATTTCAAAAAGCTGAAGAATGTCATATTTGTGATAAAAAATATACTGATAAAGATATTCAAGTTCGAGACCACTGCCATATTACTGGTAAATACAGAGGATCCGCTCATCAAGATTGTAATTTAAAACTCAGAGTAAACCCAGAAGAAATAGAAATACCTGTTATATTTCATAATTTGAGAGGTTATGCCTCTCATTTCATCATGCAAGAGATCGGAGCCATTGTTAAGAAACAAACATACACAAATAAGAAAGGTGAAAAATGTCAAATGAACATCAATGCTATACCCAACAACATGGAAAAGTATATGGCTTTCATGCTTGGCAATCATCTGACCTTCATTGATAGTTTCCAGTTCATGGGTTCAAGTCTTGAAAAGCTCGTTGAGAACATTACTAAATGTGGAAAATGCGATACATGTGAACCTGGTGAGTGCATAAAACGACATATCAATAATAAAGGAAAGATAATACAACATAAAACCAGCTTGCCATGCAGTGAGTGTAATGCATGAATCCAAACCATGCCAATCTGAAATACACCTCTGAAGTATTTGAAGGTCAAGAGCTTGATCTGATGGCCAGAAAAGGAGTTTACCCATATGACTATATGGACAGTTTCAATAAATTCAGTGAAAAGCTACCACTGAAAGAAGAATTCTACAGCATACTAAACAATGAACATATATCAGATGAAGACTATGAACATGGCCAACATGTGTGGAATACATTCTCTCTCAAAAATATGGGTGAGTACCATGACTTATACCTTGCATCTGACGTCCTTATGTTA
Source organism: Catalaphyllia jardinei (assembly GCA_022496165.2). Lineage (NCBI taxonomy): Eukaryota > Metazoa > Cnidaria > Anthozoa > Scleractinia > Caryophylliidae > Catalaphyllia > Catalaphyllia jardinei. The sequence goes on along the minus strand of JAEMPF020010947.1, from coordinate 10,484 downwards.
GCTGATGTATTCGAAAACTTCAGGAAAACATGTCTTGGAAATTATAAACTGGATCCATGCCATTATTTCACATCTCCCGGTTTGTCATGGGATGCTATGTTAAAGATAACGAACATCAAATTAGAGCTCATGACCGATATTGATATGTTCCAGTTCATTGAAAAGGGACTGCGTGGTGGATTTAGCTAAATAGCCAATCCTTATGGTAAAGCAAACAATAAATATATGAAAAAATACGATCAGAAGGCTCCCTCCAAGTATATCATGTATCTTGATGCTAATAACCTTTTCGGTTGGGCTATGAGTCAATATCTACCAACAAGCGGATTCAGATGGATGACACAAAAACAGATTGATAAGATAGACCTAGCCAAGTACGAAGAAGACAGCAACAAAGGTTTGATACTGGAAGTCGACTTAGAATACCCAGAAGAACTACATGACCTACACAATGACTACCCACTGGGACCAGAAAAGGTGAAAGTAACCAATGATATGTTATCTGAGTATTGCAAAAACATATCTGAGAAATATAATATATCAACCGGTCTGGTCCACAAGCTTATACCAACTTTAGGGAAGAACGAAAAGGATGTATTGCATTACAGGAACCTCCAATTATATATTGATCTCGGTTTGAATGTTACTAAAGTCCATCGAGTACTAGAGTTCAATCAATCCCCTTGGTTAAAGCAATATATTGATGTGCATAAGATCAAAGAAACACTCACTCTAAACAGGCCGGCATATGTGGGTATGTGCATCTTGGATTTAAGCAAGACACTGATGTATGATTTCCATTATAGCCACATTAAAAAGAACTATGGAGACAAAGCCAAGTTACTATTCACAGACACAGACAGCTTGACCTATGAAATCGAAGCTGAAGATGTATACCAAGACTTTTGGAATGACAAAGATAAATTCGACAACAGTGACTATTCCAAAGGCTCACCGTATTTTGACAAGAAGAACAAGAAAGTCATTGGCAAGTTCAAAGATGAAGCTGCAGGAGTCCCCATTTGTGAATTCGTTGGTTTGAGATCAAAGATGTACAGCTACATCAAAGATAACCAAAAAGGAGGAAAGACAGCCAAAGGAATTAAGAAGAATGTCATCAAAAAGAACATCACACATGAAGACTACAAAGAAACACTCCTCAACAACAAACAGATGTATCACAAGATGAAAACAATCAGAAGTGAAAACCATGAACTTGGAAGTTATGAAATCAACAAGGTATCACTCAGCTGTTTTGACGACAAAAGATACTTGCATGAAGACGGAATCACAAGCTTTGCATACGGACACAAGAATATCAAACATTAGCAATCTTCATTAATTCCCATATTGGTCCCAGTATTAGTCCCAGTATTGGTCCCAACTCTTATTCTCATATTGGTCCCAGTATTAGTCCCAGTATTGGTCCCAATCATGATCCAAGGTTTTGGTTCCAGACCGATGTCCCGGGTTTTGGTCTTGGTTCCGCATTTGATTCCTATATTTTTATTCCTATATTTGGTTCCACATTTGATGACAAGGTTTAGATTATATTTTTTGTCTTAGATTTGGTTTCAGGTTTTGGTTTTTCCAGCAGTTGATTAATTGTTGGAGAAATAGTTGAAAAATACAGCACAAAAATCCAACACAAAAATCCAATGTTGAAAAATGTGCCAAAACGGCTAACTACTAAACTACTTACTGGTATTCAACCAAGGCATAGAGACGCTTTGAAAAGATGTCCCGAAAAAGCGCAAAGAAGCATTCCGTTTTGTAAATACTGCTAAATATATCCATAATGATGTCTTCCAGATGCCTAGGTTTTCTTTCCCTAGGGGAATTTACCTCAGAGTGCCAGCTGAAATCGGTACCACCCGCAAACAAGAAGTAAGAATTTTGTCAATCAGCTTTACGACCTCGGCTTTTAGTGTGAGTTACCAAAGGGTCGACGATATCGTGAACAATTTAGCGACCATTTCAAGTCCATTGATGTTGTTTGCCTTTTTCTTTACGAAGTGGCTTATTGAGCACCGTTGAAGCTACTGACAATCTCGATCATGACCCATCCTCTACATCGGCACAGGACTCATTGCATGGAACTCGGATAGGTTTGTTCCAATTCAATTGCAATTTTATTAATCTTTGTTCAAATTAATCTTTGTTCATCCAGGTCTGTTCAAGAGATATCACACTGCCTGACACATATTCCTCAGTTCTTCCTGTTTCTATAAAAACATCGGAAGTAAACTTGCCTGCCACAAGTCAAGGAGGTCTGGAAACCTTAAGCATTGATCAGCTTTCTATTGCAAGTTCACTGGTTAACGAGGAGCTTACCAAAAGTGTTCATCTTTCATGGGCTGCTTATCACGCATCGCCCCGAGAATTTAATGGACATCGATGCTTGTGACGGATCACAATATTGTTATTTTTTACTTAGCTGGAAAACTCTCTCGTCCGTATCAAGCTCCCAAATTGGTCTACGACTACAAAAATGTAAATCGGGAGAGCTTTCGCAATGATCTATCAAGTGCCCCATGGAAATCTATTCTAAATGAGAATGTTGACGATATGTGGCATGACTGGAAAGGTTTATTCATGCCTGCAGTTCAAAATAATATCAGTTCAAAAAAAATCAAACCAAGAAGAAATGTTCCATGGATTACGTCTGAAATCCGTAAATTGTTTCGAAAGGGTAAGCGTTTATGGCGGAAAGCAAAGGCCACTCAATTGCCAAGCGATTGGAATAAGTACAAGCAGTTAAGGAATAAAACAAAATCGGTCCTAAACAAAAGCTACTATCACGTTCATAACCTCATTGATTCAAAAAATCCCAAGCGTTTCTGGTCGTTTATTAAGACGAAAATCAAGAGTAAATCCATCCCGCCAGTTGCTAAGTTTCGAAATGAAAGTGCATCGACTGCAAGTGACAAGGCTGAACTTTTTAACAATCTTTTGGTCTCAGTATTTTCATCTGAGCCAGAATTTTCTACTAATGATCATGTTTACCACTCGTATACCGATGAAACCATTCAAGATTTTAGCTGTACTGAAGCAGATGTTGAAAAATTGCTGTTGGGGTTAAATACCAATAAAGCTTGTGGACCTGATGGGATAACAGCACGTATGCTTAGAGAATCGGCATCGACAATTGCACCATCTTTATCAAAGATATTCAACACTTCTCTAAAGTTGGGCAAACGACCCAGAGAATGGAAATCGGCAAATATTACGCCAGTATTTTTACAACAAGGGAATAAAAGAGACTGTAACTAACTATCGACCAATCTCCTTAACATGCCTTGTGGTTAAAGTGCTGTAGAAACTTATCGCAAAGCCCATTTCAGTCTTTGTTGATCAGCATTATCTGTTATCGAATACACATGTCCCGTTTGGAATCCACATCAAGTCTACCTGTCAGACAAACTCGAAAGAATCCAAAGAAATGTCTCACGCTGGTTCCTTGGTGGATCTATTGATTATACCGAACGTCTGCAATATCTTGGTTTTCTATTGATAATTCAATTATTTAAGTTTATTCATGGCCTTTAGAGAGTTAATTTCTCTCGTATTAGCACTAGATCAAGAAATAGTAAGAAGATCTGGAAACCCTTTTCAAGAATTAATGTTTTAAAGTTCTCTTTCTGGCATAGATATATAGATAAATGGAACTCGTTACCAGATTCTCTAATATGTGCCGATTTATTGTCAAAATTTAAAAAGGGCTTAAGAGATCACTTTTTAACTATAGTACATATTTTTTTTGAAAATTAGATAATTTTAATAATTCCTTTATAAATAGATATATTTTAGTGATACATTTCTCCTTATATTAAAATAGTTTTTATCTGATTTATATTTCCTTGATAGCTTTGTAGATATTTTTAGGGGGTCATCTTACATGAGGATTCAGTTCTTCCCTGATGGCAGCATTTTTGTATTGACTAGTACAAATAAAGTTCTTAGAAATAAATAAATAAATAAATAAGTACATAAATAAATAAACAGAACTGCCCAACTCTTTGCAATGCTTGAGCAGCTTGTTGCAATTGTTTTACGAGAAGGCTGCCACAGTAGCCATGATGAAACATAAGGTGTTCGTGATAAAAGAGGCCACGGGATCGAACCAAGGCCAAATTCCTGTCACTGTCTGTGACTGTGCCATTGTTTTACGAGAAGGCTGCCATAGTAGCCATGATGAAACATAAGATGTTTGTGATAAAGGAGGCCACGGGATCGAACCAAGGCCAGATTCCTGTCACTGTCTGTGATTAGCCCTTTTTTACCATTGCAAAAGTTGTTCATTGGAACTGGCCTACTTCACACGGATAAAATGTTCACGTTGTCATGCTGGGGGCCTACACATTTAGATGGTTCTATGGGCCATGTGCGGTGACCTTTTAGCTGCATCTGGCTGGACTAGCACTAATTGAGGCGGGGATAGCGTCCAGTGGCACATCAGATGCTTTCCTTAAAGTAGCTTATTTGACAAAAACCAGACGTGTCCACCAAATAAGCTATATCGGTGCTTAATTTATGTGACACATAATAATCGGTTCGCGTTTGCTTAAAATTATACTTTTAATTTCTGTTTGTCAATTAGGATGCCCTCTTGAATCATTCTAACAGAGTTCTTTACAAGGCAAACATCTGGACGTCCCTTGATGAACAACAAGATTGCTCATCCGCATCTGATTTGGATGGAAAATGGAGAACGATAGATGGAGACCCCGCTGGACCGTACTTTCAGAAGCCTCTGAAGCGTGAAGTGAATTGCCGAAGTAGTGTGGATGCACGAAAGGCTGCTTAAGTGGTCCTTGCAAATGTTACAAGGCCAATCTACTATGCACGGAGCTCTGTAATTGCTCTGGAGGCTGCCAGATCACAAATCCTTGGAAATGGACCAACACTGAACAACGACAATTTACGATATCTAGCGGAAGGAGTTAAAACTGAAATGTGCAAAACTCAACAAAAACACACCTTCGTGTAAGCGTGCTCAGAGCATTATGGGAATGTCACGTGATCAAGGAAAATTTCATTTTTATGAAGACAAACATAAAAATGACTCTGAGTATGTAGATTAGTTATTTTACAAAGGAATTCGTCAAAACTGATACGTAATAAGCACATTAATGTAACAGCCTCGCTTTCATGTAAGTGTTTAATTATTGCGTAACTTCTATGGGCCTTCTGGCCCCCCGGAAAGCCAAATCGCGTGCCAACCCTTCTAAATTTGTTTCGTATGCCAAAAGTAACATTTGTGCCTAATTTGGTGCTTTTACACGATTTGTCACGATTTTCGACTTAATAGACCGGACTAGAAAGAGCACACCGAAATTCACAAAATTTCCAAGTTTAGTGTTAAACAGGCTAGTTTTAATTGAGATACAGCGATTGAAAAACGTCAAAATCAACAAATAAATATATGGTCATCTAGCCCAGTCCCTGAACTCTCCTTTCTTCCCGTCCCATATAGGGGCTGAACCCGGGCGGGTGAAAGAAGAGTCCAGGAAACCTTGCATGCGCATGCTCAGAACGCTGCCATGCCCCCTCCCCCCCAAAAGGGGGAAAACCCATATTTGGAAGTATTTTCCAGATTTGGCTTGTGGCGCGATTTCCTGAATGATAATATACAAGCGACAATGTCTGCATTCAGATTGATTTAAAGAAAATGTCAATTAATCCCAAATGAGTGGAATTTCACCAGTGCCACGCTATACCACATTCGATTTGTTTTATATCACAATATCAAAGATAACGAAAGAAATCTTTGCCAAGATTTGTTGATAATTGAAAACACCGACTCGGACTTGAAAGTGCACGCACTGCATTATGCAAATGAGCTACTTGTACGCGTCAGACTTTCCTTTCAAAAACTTTTGCAAACTCGCTTAATATGCCGAAACAATATGAAAAAATGTTTGGGAAAAGAGTAATGATGCGTACTTGTTGTCAATGCGATAAAAGTACAGACTATGATAAACCATGGCCATATTTCGGTAGTTAGAAATTGCGCGAGCGCGATCTGAAAAGGGCATTGCGCGACACATTGACGCGACCAGCGTGGTTGGGACCTAGTAATTTTTGATTGGTTTGTTCTGAACATGCGCATGCAAGTTATCCTGGACTCTTCTTTCGCCCGCCCGGGTTCAGCCCCTAAATTAGGGGCGGGAAAAAGGAGAGTTCAGGGACTGCACTAATGGCCATCCGGACGCTGTGTTCGGACAGAGTCCGGATGGCCATACCGATTTCTTTGTAAACTTTCACATTTTCAAATGGCTGTATCTTGCCTACTATTGGGTCTGTTTACCGGATCAATAGTTGCTAATCCCATAATTTACCGACTCGTACCTAGTCCTTCACGGTTTGAAATCAGGCAATTAGATTTGCAGTTTGTACTTCCCCGTTTATAAAGCTCAGTGACGGGGAAAGTCTGATCAAGGCGAGTCTGACAAACAGTCTGTGGAGTTTCTCACCTGCACTGATCAACCTGACGAGTACAGCAGAAGCAAAAGTGGAGACAGTGAGTCTGACGAGGATTGTGCAGGTGATGCAACTGGTTTCAATATGGTTATCCCAACAAAGGCAGGAACACAAAGACTGCTCACCAGAAGAGAGATTTTCTTCATTCCAGGTGAAGGTATGTGTGTATCCACAAAATCTCATTCTGCGCTTTTAACTAATTATACACATTAGTCTACAAATAATCAGTGGGAATGGGATTTTAGATTTGGTAAGTGGGATTTGGTACCCGCTTCATGACCCTGAGTACACCGCACCTCATCTCATCCGCTGGAAGTTATAAAACATTTCATCAAAGGAGAGGCTCTAATAGTTTGAAGAGCAAACTTCTCAACACAACACTTACTAACAGTCGGCTACCTATGTTACTTTCATCACATTTAAGATAATATTCCAATAACTTACAGTACATCACAATTTTGTTTCTATGGATAAAACATTTTAGGTCCCGTCCACACTAATCCGTTTTTAAACGAAAACGGAGCTGTTTTGCTCCGGATACGGCTATCGTCCGCACTACAAGGCCGAAAACGGAGACATTCAAAAGCGCTCTCCAGAGTGGAGTGATTTGAAAACAATGCTTTTTGAAAACGCTGTTTTCTAGTGTGGACGGAGAAAACGATGCTATCTGAAAACGTTGACGTCATCAAAATAGACACGAGCGGGCGCCAGACCACTCGACCTTGAGTATCCAGGACAGACGCTAGCATGCGCACAGAGGACTATAAAAGCGTTTTCAAAATGGATACGGCGTTCTAGTGTGGACGGGCGAAAACGATACGAAAACGATAAGTTTGGACGCACATATTTTTGAAAGTGGAGCAAAAAAGCTCCGTTTTCGTTTGAAAACGGATTAGTGTTTTAACGGGGCCTTAGAATATACTAAACCGGTGGATAGCTTTGAAGGTGCGCTCTGATTGGCTAGTCAAACTCCGAATATGCTTTGCTAATAACCTCCAAGTAACTCGGGAAAAAATCGCGTCCTCTGGTTTGCATCCATGAGAAGTGAGAAGAATCGTCCAAATTATTTTTTTGTGGTATGTTCCATCTCACTGTTTTTGGAGTATACCTCAGTGTCGGTGGCTAGCGGTGAATAGTTGTTAAATAACTACTGAATAGATATAATTATCATCTTAATATTTAGGAATGAAAAACTCATTTACTCTTTGTAAGTGACTTTGCATATTCATTAATAATGGGACTCCCAGCATTTAAACATTAAAAACAAATTATGATAATAAATGTAAATAATGTTACCATGTGTAGATATGTAATCACATTGTAACCCGAAATTGCTCTCAGTATCAGAGAAAAAAAAAAATGTGCTGGCAGAGGTTTTCATACATGCAGTCCTGATGCATGGGGGAATTAGAAGCCTCGTGAAAAAGGAAACTTTTTAAAGTAAAGGAAACATACGTCATTCTCAGGTATGAGGCAAACCGTGTTACTGCAGTACATTGGTTTGTCATCCCTCATGGTAATTCAGGACGTAATGCACGGTTTTCAGGAGATGTCGCTTTCCGTGTCAAATTTAACATGTCATAAAATTAACATGATGGAATAAATACAACGATGGTAATGTTTTCTGATAAGTGTTGGGCTGAGAGGGTCAGGATTGATAGAGTTGGTACAGGAAAACCTTCCAAGCTGTATATGTTTATTTTACCAATTTTGATCCAATAAAATATCCTAAAAACAAAAGAATTCCCAAGGATGTTAAGGAATGAACAATAAATTTCTTAATTTGTTTTTTATTATTCCCATGGCCTATAAAAAATAAAATTCTCAGGCACATTCAGTATAACTTAATTGGTTAATCCTTTCTTTAAAAAAAAATCAAGATCATTCAATAAAGATAACAATTACTGTTAGTAATTGAAAAAAAATATATATCTTACTACCAGCAGTTTGCACACAGAAGACACCATGCACTGATTTCAATGCAAATATTTGCCATTCAGTCTGCATCTCATTGATTGTATTATTAAAGCTGCAACAGCAAAATGCTTAAGAGGCTGTCTCTCTAAAAACCGACCACTGATTTTACTTGGAAAATTCGATTTTTCTCATAAGCTGGGATTTTAAAGCCCTACCTAGTCAATCACTAAAATGAGTTTTATTTGATTAAAAATTGCAATTGAATTTTCGTAGGCTTAGTTGAAGTTCGGTCCGCTCGACTCAAGTTGCATGCCTGCCGAAACTGGAAAAATAACACATATTGCCGGCGCTCTAAAAAGATTAATATTCGCGCAAAAGTCCCAATTCTTTTTCTCAACTATAGATATATTACAGCATTTTTTTTAGCCATATTGCAATTATAATTCAATGTTCTTCCTTCAACGGTTTAAAGCAGATTTTCTACTCGCTAAATCGAGTTTTGAACCAAACACGAAAATAGCGCTACTTCGAAGGCACGTTTTAAAAATGTGGCACCTGTTTGAAAGTGCTGAACTACATGAATAGAAAGCATAGATAACACTTAATTTAAAACTGTGGACGTTGGAAAACCAGGTACTTGAGTGAGCTTTTTTCATTTTCTTGAGTTTAAAAGGTGTTGTCTCAATATTGCTGTTGGTGGGTGTTACGCTAAATAATGTGGTTCTATCAGTGTTTCCCAGCAAAATTTTCATGAGATTCTATATTATGAATTCAGGGCGTTCATTAAGGGCCAGGCACCAGGCAAATTGAGCGCCTGTGTGAAGGAGACTTAGCCATCAATTTGCTCGGCTGTTTTTGTCTTCTCTTCTTACTTTCTTTCATAAAAAAAACTAAAAATGCCAGGCTGAAAAGCCCCACTGGCCTCCTGCACAAGAACTTAATGAAACCCCTGATGAATTGCTACATTTTGACAGTCAGCAACTGCTTGTACAAACAGTGCATCGCACCATATACCTTGCATTGACATATTATTTATATATTCATTCCATGAATTCTCAGTATTGCTTTCAGTAACACGTTCAGAGTTATTGCTAAGGTATTGAAAACCAGCTTATCTAATGAGTAAGTGATGATTGGGATCACCATATAACTGGTGAGAAACTGCTCGGAAAAAAAGTCGCCTTCACCACCAACATCAACAGGTCTCAATCCCAGCTGACGAAATCGCATGTTTAACAACATAGTGGAACCAACTGACAATATATGGATGTTGTGCCGCGTAGCACTATGAACACAAATGAAGTAACAGAGAATTAACTCTGAAGTGTAAATTTTAGTGCTAATTTGACCCATGAATAACCCACTGGGCGTTAGCCCTATTTAAGGGAATCAGGGAACCACACGAGGTAAAGAAAAAATCTTTTGACCTCGGTGATTCCCTTAAATAGGGCTAACGCCCAGTGGGTTATTCATGGGTTAAATTAGCACTAAAATTTACACTTCAGAGTTAATTCTCTGTTACTTCAACTGACGATATAGTTTGACCGTTTAAATTTAACTCGATATCACCAGATGTCAAAGGTTTCATTGCTGAAACATGGTGTCTTTTGGTACTGCTGGTTGATTTTGTATTTTGTGATCATTTAGGGGAGAACTAGTGATTCGTTTGTCATTTAGCAAAAGTTTGCTCTGTGTCACACTTTTTAGTTTTAAAAAAGTTACTGAATATACATTCACATTTGTGCAGATATGTTACATACCATAACTTATAGTGAGTGCTAAAGCCATACAATCTGGAAGATTTAGAAGCATATTTTCTGAGAATAGACTTCAGCTTGCACCTAACTTTTCTCTTTTTCATGGTTTTCTCTTTTTCATGATCTGAAGACAGACGGCTCTCGGTCTCTGCGTCGTTTCACTTGTTTAACTATTTTGGAATGGCCACGAAATTCTTTAGCACAAGATGGCAGCAAGGCCACAACAATGTTCATCATTGCACGGAACGTTTTGCTTAAACTTTTCCTCAGGTAATGGTTTTAAACAAAACTACTAGTTCTGATATCAAGGCTAGGTTTGCTAAAAAT
>JAEMPF020010946.1:23842-36864 GCA_022496165.2 Catalaphyllia jardinei | reverse complement strand
ATAATAATAATAATAATAATAATAATAATAATAATAATAATAACAATAATAATAACAATAATGGTGGTGGTGGTGGTGATGTGGACACTCTTATTCTTCGACCATTTCAACTTGAGTAAAAATATCACACAAATTGCGGTTATAAACATAACGAGACAACGCATATTGTAAAAACTTTCATTTATGAACTTAACGTTTCGTATGCTCCAACATACATCTTCAGAAGTAACGGCTACCAAAATTATAGGGCTAGCTGCTGGGATTGTGAAGATTGCTACATTGGGAAAACAAAACGTCGTTTACATGACAGGAAAACGGAACATTTCAAGGCGCTGACGAGTAACAGCCATACTTCTGCCATTGCTGATCACATGACCCAAACAGGCCACAAGATTATTTAAATGGGATCACTTTGACATTTTAGCCACTGGACAATCTGATATACACTGTAAAATTAAGGAAACCTTGTTGGTTCGCGATTTAAAACCAGCGCTCAATGAAAATGTTGACTTCGTCCTTTCGCGGTCAAGCCAATGTTTTGGTTTAGCCTGTTAGCGAATGAAATTACAGGAAATTTTATATCCAGTTCTGGTTGTGGCCCAGACTGGCTTCTGGTCACTGCTCCTCAGGTCTAGTTCCTTATGGTGACTGTAAACTCTCCTTTCACGGGTAGCTATCTCTGCAAGGTGATAAGATTTGCTCTGCTTGGTTATAGTACAAGTTTCACATCGGACCGATTTATTACTTAAATTGGTGTTCATTCATGACATTTACTTCTTCTCCGATGTCGGGCTCAGCGCTTACATCGACATCTTCTATCTTCACTGATACGGTTCTGTCTTCACCATCTGTTTGGATTTTCTACACTTGCTTCAGGTGTCTTACGGCTTCGCAGAAGAACTCGTCATCGGTACTTGTTGCTTGTAATCGTGTTTTTGCTCGTTGCCTTTCTTGCTGTTTGGTGAGCCTTTGGACTTACACACAGAACTGAAGTGATTGGGAACCTTTGACATTTCATACATTTTCCCCATACGCTGGACAGTTCTTGCCTTCCTCGTGTGCGTCTGTTTGTCCGCAGTATCCACTGGGTTGCTTTCCCTTACCACTTTGTGTGTTCTTGAGTGGGCACCACCTCTCGAAATGTCGCCCAAACTTCTTTATATTTTATTATTGCCCAATTCTTCACATTTTCATGTCGCTTATTTGAATAAATGTGTCTTCAATTTGAGCAGCTTTGTTTAAAAACCGTGTCAAATCCCACTTCTTGTTGATAGCTTTTTGTATAAACGATCGATTCTGTGTCGTTTGGATGAGGTGTTCCAAAATTCGTTCATCCCAGTTTGCTTCGAATTCGCAGTCATTAGATTTTTCCCTTAAATGTGCAGCATAAGCGTTCGTTGTTTCGTCATGTGTCGGTCTCATTTTGGAGAATGCGTATCTTGAGTGTCTATCTTACGTGGTGTTTTGAAGCAGTCGTTCAGCTTCTTTCTCGACTTTTCGTAGTCGTTAGAGCCATCTGTCGGGTTTGGCAAACTTTTCTCCAGCCGAGCGATTTCGTTCCCGCCATAAATGATGAGTGCATCTTTCTTGTCGAGCGGTTCCGTAATCTCAAAATATGTGAATTCCCGTTCGATTTCTTCGAGCCAGTCGTCCCACGCTTTTCCCCTGACTCTCGGGTCCTCCCCTGGGATAAATGGTTGAGATTTTAGAGTTCTCGTTGCCGTAATAACTTAATTGCACTAGAGCCGGCATCTGCTTGTTCTGTGTTAGATAATAATAATGATAATGATAATAATAATAATAATAATAATAATAATAATAATAATAATAAATAATGATTTATTAACAGATCCACAGGGTGGCGTCTTCCCTGTTAAATTACATTAATTACAATTACAAACTAAATAAATCAAGTTATTTACAAATTATACAGTAAAAACAGGATTAACAGAATGTGTTGTCGATCGATCAATTCATGCGTTGAGGTATTTTGCCTGCTTGCCACTCTCGTTGGGCTTCAGACTTTGCTTGCTAGGTTTCTCTTGCTTCCTTTCTGCTTTTTGTTGCTTAATTGAGCGTGTGTTTTTTTGCTCGTCGCCAGTGTAACAACCGCGAGTCTTTCACTAGATAAATGCCGTTTAATAACAAAAACACTTTGCCGACTACATCTGACAACGTGGCACTATAAAGCGATGCTTATGCGCATGTACAAACTGAACTATCTTGACTAGACTTGCGAAGCTTCCAAGCTTCCTTCCTCAGTGAACTAGTGAAAAGTGAAAGGAACGCTTGTACAACATATGTTTCTTACTGAAAGATTTTTTTCTGTAACTGTAACTGTTAGCATCAATACTAAAACCTGAAAACAAACATTTGCTTTTTTCAAAGAATTGGATGGCATTTGAAGAGCTTCATCGACCTCTGTTTAGAGAGCACGGGTCTATATACTTTGCCAACGGGAACAAGCCTTCCAAAGAACTCAACTTTGCTTTTTGTGAGGTATGGCTACTACTTTATGAATTATTTTCATTTCTACTTACTCATTTCTGTGCTACACACGCCCAAACGGTCTCACACGTTCATTCGCATACTAGCTTGCCTACTTAGTGACTTGACTGCACAACTAATTACCTCACTCCTCAATAACTCCTTCGCAAAGTCACGCTCTTACTCAGATTAGGGTTCTCATCACTTCCGCATCAAATCACGAACATACTGGCTTGCGCGTCCAACCAAAACCTTTTCCCGAGTTATCTTGTGCCTCTTTTTAAAACGAATTTTGGGCAAAATCTTTCTTATGAAAATGAGTTTGATTTACATGAAAATGAACCTGTGAGCGGAACTCATTTGTATATGAATGGTTTTGTACGAACACTCTTTTTGACACAGAGGCAAAAGACAACTCGGAAATGGCCTATTACTGAGTCATTCCGTCATTCAATAGTAATAGTCATTTGCATTTAAATAACAGCTCACGTACTAATGCACAATTATATTGTTATCATCGGTTCCCTTTCTTTTATTAGGATGTTATCTTTAAGAAGAATTATAACGACTCTCCAGCAGTTTTGGTCTCTGCAAACCACTCAACAAATGGAGGAAACCTTAATCCAGCGTACAATGCAATATCAGCTTGGGCGGAGGTCAGAAATAGTTCTTGTTCGTAGTTATTTCCTATGGTGAAATAATTGTATGGTAGTTAAAGGTGGAGAATTTTACCTTCGGTTTGTAATGCGGTTTCTGGCAGCACAAAAAGCTTAGAAAAGTAAACAGATCATTTCTTGCGAGCGACCCTTCAGAACGGTTTCCAGGAAGTTTCATCAGCTTCTTTTACTTGGGATTTCTGGGCTACATCAAAGTCTCGAAAAGTAAAGGTGGCTGTGAACCCTCCCTCAGATTTGTTTAAAACTTTTGAAAAGTTGAATCTTGACATGCTGGTTATATTTCGATAGGACAAAATGGGGTTCCTTGAAGAACTTGTTTTTGACTTATAGCACTAACATTGGCGGATCCAGACCTTGAGTTAAGGGAGGGCCCGGTCTTGATTTACTTGCCGTGCTGGCCTTTTTCCCTTCTGTCATTTCTTCTTTTTTTACCCAAAATAAGGGAAGGGAGGGGGGGGGGTCCCCCGGGCCCCTCCCCTAGATCCGCCACTGACTAATCGATCTATATATGGGATGTTATTTTTTTTTTAAATCATCGAGACCATGTTAAACTACAGGTTGTTAATTCATTTTCATGCATGGTAAGTTGTTAATTGTTCGGAAAATGATTATAACTTCTCCAGCAATGTTTGGGCATTTCTTTGATGCTATTACTATAGGAATAATTATAACTGAAAAGCAGTGGAACTGTTGATCTATCAAAGTAAAAGAGCTAAAATGCAGGAAACTGTTGTAAAAGGAATAAGTAGACTTGTTATAGGTCTATAGCTGCAAAGTTCTAATGTTGCGATCTCCTTTTTTGCAGTACATAAACGAGACTGGATTCAGAGCATGCGTGAAGGAGTTTTTTGTGAACCAGCATGACCCTTTGTCAGTCTCGTATGCTGTCATGCCAGGTAGAATGTAAAGACACATGACTAGATATTTTGGCGATTTCTAAAAGTAGATTTTAATCAGGCAATGATAAATAAATCTATTAAAGTTCTTTTTTAAAAGTAAGCTATATATTTAATGTGCTTTTCTTTCAAGATGTGTGTGAACCAGGCTGGAGTTTCTACAATGGTTCCTGTTACTTCACCAGTGAAACTTGTGAGACATGGTCTAACGCCAGTACAATCTGCAGGAACATGGGAGCTAATCTGCCCGCGATTGAAACTCAAGAGGAAAATGTGTATATTCAGCACAGACACAATGGTGACAAGGCGTGGATTGGTTTGAACGATATTGCTACTGAAGGATTATTCTCTTGGGTGGATGGGTGTCCTGAGAAATTCCGCTACTGGGCCGAGAAACAACCAAACGACTTTAGGGGGGAAGACTGCGTACACACTCTTGGTGCTAGCCATGGATACACGTGGAATGACGTAGACTGTTTTACATGTCATCAATACACCTGCAAAAAAGGTTGGAAACAAATTGGTTTGTTTCTTCTAAATGGATCATCTCAGAGAAACACTGTTATAATACATTCTTATCATGTCACTTATACGTGTGGCATGGCATGGTGCTTTATGTTTTTTTTTTTATTGTTTTTTCATATGCCGGTGAGCAACATATTCTTTCTCGGCCCTTTCCGTCGTCACGGAATCTTCAAATATATAATTTTCCCCTTAGAGATTTGTTCTTAGTGCCAAAAATAATCACTTCAACATTAGTTTCTCACAGAATTGCATGTGTGCCAGTAAAGGTGTATGAAAGAGTATAGTTAGACTATGTTTTTATCTGGGGTTTATTGACCTCTTTTCATACTCAGATTTTGACGAGTGCACCAGTTCGCCGTGTTTGAATGGAGGAACCTGTGTAAACGGTAAAAGAAATTTCAAGTGTATCTGCCCTCGAACTCATATGGGGAGAACATGTGAAGGTAAAGTGTATATGAATTGCGGAACAAAATTTCCCTCTCTGACTGAATCACTCGGTGACAGAGCGACTGGCTAACTGACTGACTAACTGACTGACTGCGTGACTGACTCACTGAGTGACTCCCTAACTCACTGACTCACTGACTAATTGGGTGAGTGGCCGACTGACTGACTGAGTGACCGAGTGTTTTAGTTAACAATTAAGTAGCTATCCTTACGGAAAGATAAAAATAACCTTCATCAATAATAACTGTTATACCTATGCTGGAAAAAGAAACTTTTAAACCATGACGCTAATAAAAAATGAAGATTCTTCAGCGGGCTCCTTGTGGAAAGCCAAGTGCAGCTCGCTGGCAATATCGGCGAATTGTTTTGATTTGGAAAAAGAACTGATTTCAAATTTAGAACTTTTTCAAAATAACTAACCTTTAAATTTAGGGCTATATTATTGTTCACCACTCAAGGATTACAGAAACGTTTCCTTGTGTTGCAGAGTTCGACGAATGTTCCAGTAATCCCTGTCTGAACGGAGGAACGTGTACAGATGGAATTAATAACTACACTTGTTCCTGTCCCTCGCCTTTTTTTGGAAATCAGTGTCAAGGTAGTCATCACAGTATGGTTTGAGGCCATCACTATCATTCATTTTGACAAATTAAAATCGTCCTGTGGAGCAAATCGTCAAATTCTCCTCTCCTCTTCGTGGGTTCAATGAACAACTGCATTTTAATAAAAAAAGGAGACAATTTAGTTATATGCAGCATACATACATACATACATACATACATACAGACAGACAGACAGACAGACAGACAGACAGACAGACAGACAGACAGACAGACTTTATTCGTCCAAAAAGGGCTTTTTGGAATATAATTAATCAATTATTAATACGTGAATCGAACTAACAGGGTAGAAATAACAAAAGAAAAGAGAAGAAAAGATAAATGTAACTAAATCTCTAACAATTTTAAAATTAAAGTCCTATTGTGATCTCTAAGGAAACCTTATATGGATAAATTGATGACTAATTTATCAACGCATAGAGCGACCAATCGCATTCGTACTTCGTTGTTGTAGTCCGTTCATTGCGCATGTGCGTAATGTTGAAAATGGTATGTTTGTATAAGGTATGTTTGTATAAGGTCTACTGTTGGCTTAAAATACCACGCAGCTAGCTCTCCTGTTATTCAGTCGAACCTTTGTATAACGACCCTGTGTTAAGCGGCAGCCCTCTACAAAAGCGCCACCTCAAAGTCGCGATATTAAGTGGTCACCTCTACTCGGCGGCCGGGGTCACTTTCTACAGCCCTGTGCTTATCTTTCCTTATTATTTTTACCTGTAATTAGCAGCCACCTTGAACGTAACAACTGTGAAATTGAACGTAACAACAATGAAATGATGGAATGATATATTTTGTTGTGAACTGTAAGTCATAGAAATACATATATGTTATTGGCCGACTGCGAGGTCCGTAAAGGGAAAAACTGTTACCGAGGTCTGAGGTCACAGTTTTTCACTATACGGACCGACCCTAAGACGAACAATAACATTTTTATCTCTTACTTCCTGCGGTAAATTGGCTTACAAGAGGGTTTGTTTACGCAACTTTGTCATTGAATCGGCTTGCGCGCCGTCTACAAACCATTCGTAAACCACCTGACGTGTGAACTATCTAGTAACTTAGATACTAGTTAAGACAAAGAAAGGTGTATTAAAGAGCAGATTTATTTCTAACTAGTTTATGTTAGTTGCATTTCAGTTTTTCACCAGTTAAGTTCTCTTTTTAGGTCTCTTTTCGGTGTGAAATTTTGTGCAAAGTTTGAAGTTGTACTACAAAAACAATAATTTCTCTCAGTCGTTGTGAATCACTCGAAATCAAACTTTCACCGTACATTGAGTAGCAAATAGCGAGGAAAATTGTGAAGTGTATTCCACAAAAATTCTCTCTAAAATTGACTCAATTTTTTCTTCAAATTGTACAGAGAGACACACAGGATTACGCGCCATTACCAAATTACAGCGCCGAGCTAAAAACAAACTCTTAGAACAAACTCGGTGACTTCACTTGCCATCTAAAAGTGAATAGAGATAAACTTACGTTGATTAATCGTCTATGGAAGTGTAAAAATGACGATTGATTGACGATTACCGCTAATTCGTTCACGAAAAAAGATCAACTCGACGGATTCCGCCCGCTGTAGCGGTCCAGATGAGAAAATCCCGCTCGCTCCAGGAACCAATCAGACTGCAGAATTTGTTAAATTCCGCCCGCTCACGAGCTTAGAAAAGGATAAAGTACTGTATGGCGTAGAATAAGAATAGAGGACAACTTATGGCACAGTGCTTTTACATAATGCTACATATCCATTATACCGTTAAGTTACAAGTTGGCACTGAACTTTGTTTAAAGTATTTTTGTATGATACGTCTTTAAAATTTGCATTAGACCACGCCAGTAAGTATTTTTTGTAAAATTCATTAATTATTCATGAGCGTGCAAACCAATCCCAGCACAATATTCAGATCACATGTACACAACTGTAAACCCCAATACAAATCAACTGTCTGAAAGCTCGGGGAGGGATTGAATAGGTAGCAGGGAAAGGCTGGGGTTGATGAATTATTAAACAGTAGAATTGACTTTTGATACAAACTCCTGCTCAGCTAATTAGTATTCATTAACTTTTGATACAGACCTCTACTGATTAAAATGAATAACAAAATGGACATATTTTCATCATAGAATTTAATTTTATTTACCCATCAACTTTATTCTATGAAACTTTATACACAATCTGGCTATTTTCTGAACAATGTAGTAAACATCAAGCAATCAATACATTAACGGAACTATTCACTTCTTAACTACGAAATTAATTGTACAGTTATTGAAAACAGAATTTGTACAGATGTTGTTTTCATTATAACTTATTGTGCTTTCCGGCATTGGAATAGAAGCCAAAATATCATCAGACAAATCAAAATCGCTGTCTGGTAAATCTTCAAGCACTTGAGTATTTGTTTCAGACTCTTTACATTTCTCAGTCGCTTCACTTTGACCCGACTTGCGCGAGTCATTGACCGGTGCCAAAAGTTTACTTACATTTTGGACCTGTTCGTCACTAGCCTTTTGATAACCGAAAAGTGCATTGGACCTGTGTCCTGTTCTTTCCCTCGCCAATTTCTCTTCTACTGAATTCTGAAACAAACGAGTAGCACAGGTAACACGAAGACAATGTGCTGTCTTGCGAGGCAATCCTGCCTTTCCCAACAACTGTCTCCTTGGCATCCATGTCACAAAACAATACTTTGCATTCAATTTATTGTTTTCCTTTCGCAAGTAGGTGAAAATATTTGCGTCCGATGTGTATGGCATTCTGGCATGCATGTCCAATGAACAAATCCCATAACAATACTTTGCATTCAATTTAATGTATTCATTTCCCAAGTAGGATAAAATATTCGCGTGAGATCTGTATGAACGTTTACAATGGCTCGCCTATCGGCTCGCCATTGTAAACGCCCATACAGATCTCCCGCTCATATTTTATCTACTACTAGTGAACCTGTATTAAGCTGCCAGTTAATTCCTTAGGTCACGAGGGCGGTCGCTTTAATACATAATAATAATAGCAACAATAATAACAATAACAATAACAATAATCGTATCTATAACAATGACAATAATGGTATCTATAACAATAACAATAATCGTATCTATAACAGAATTCTCGATCGTGATTGGTTCTCCGCGGGCCCTGAGGTAAATTAAGCATGGTGCAGTAGTTACTTTCCAAAAAAAAGTTGGGGGTTGTGTACCCTCTGAGGCCTTGTTCAAAACAACATAAACCCTTGGTAGACAAATACATCTTCTAAAGTGATTATTTTTGACTTGTCAGACGTTTGCAAATTAGGTCACGTGACTTGATAAAAAAACTAGGGAGAATATTTAAGCAAAAATGGGAACAGTTTACAAAAAGGTTTCAAATGAATTGGTACAGGACACGTCCTAATGACAACAGTAAAGGAAATATGCTTAGCAACTGTTAAATATTTCATTTATTTTGAAAATAAACGGTTTCTTCTACTATTACCCAGTTCACCGATAAAAGTGATTGCCTTTCTAAAAGTTTCTTTTATCTCAACTTTTCAAAGCGCAGAAAAGATGTATCTACTAGCTTTAAAGTCATGAAAGAACAGCAAAGTTTAAGGAAATAAGAAAGGTGTTACCATTTGACAAAATCTATTTTTTGGCTTTAAGAGGTCGCGTGACCTAATTTGCATATTTTTGAAATGCCAAATTGGCAAAAATGGTCACCCTTTTAACCTGGCAAAGTTTCTTGCTGCTGCAACTGAAGCATTAAAAGATAGACTACCCCCTAACTTTTCGGGAAAATAACTGGTGGTCCTTGCCTTGATTTCCTCTTGCCTATTTGTCCCGTAATCGGCGCGCGATCACGTGGGTGTCCAATTACAGGTGTTCGATTTAAACGTTTTGTAATTGGATACCCACATGAAATTTACACGTCAATTACGCGCGCTTTAATAGCTTTTTTCGCGTGTTTCGCACAGTTTTCAACATTCATGAAAAGCGCTACAGATGTTTACGTTCAAAAGAACTTCCCAAAGGACATGTTTAATTCCAAAATCTGTTATAGGTACGATTAATTAGTAATTGGACCTCGTGTCGTATAATTCAGGGAGTAATCGTGCTCGTAATTTCAAATCGTCCTCGCGCTTCGTGCTCGTCCGATTTTGAAATTACTCGCGCGATTACTCCCTGAATAGTACTCCACTTGGTCCAATTACCAATGATAATTATAACAATAACAATAACGATAACGATAACGATAACGGTAATGACAATGATAATTATAATGGGCAAAGACTATTCAACACAGGTTCGACTGTATTCCGAATTGAGTGGACAAGCATAGCCTTAATATTCGAAAACAACAAAAGGCAAATTCTCCTATAAAAATATTTTTTTTCGCAGAAACAGATGAATGTAAATCCAATCCATGTCTGAACGGTGGAACGTGCGTGGACGGACTCTACAATTTTACTTGCGTTTGTCCAGGCGTATTCATTGGACAGCGTTGTGGAGGTAGGGCAGTTACTTCGCGAAATTTGGCTATTGTGGTTTTATGGTTCGAGTTGCCCAGAATGTTGCAAAAGAAGTTTTAAAGCTTAATGAAGCATTGATAAGGTTATTATTCATTGACAAGCGCTAGCTTTAGAAGAAGCGAATGAAGGTTTCACTACATAGTTTGACATGAAACTCTAACCAAACTGTTTTCCATAGACTTTTCTCGAGGGCCG
Source organism: Catalaphyllia jardinei (assembly GCA_022496165.2). Classification (NCBI taxonomy): domain Eukaryota; kingdom Metazoa; phylum Cnidaria; class Anthozoa; order Scleractinia; family Caryophylliidae; genus Catalaphyllia; species Catalaphyllia jardinei. The sequence continues at coordinate 26,512 of JAEMPF020010946.1, read as the reverse complement.
GAGAGAATTCAAATCAATACAAGGCAACAATGAAACTCACTGATGGTGTCATTTCTACATTAAGGTGTCGCTAGAACATCATGTAAAAATCTTCTGGACGCCGGGTACACCGCGAGTGGATCACATTCTTTGAAGGTCAAAGGAAATTCATTTCAGGTAGGTTTGTACTTTTGAACCTAATCACCATTGGGTTTTTTATTTTTTCTCCAAACCGTTTATTGAAAAAGGAATCCACCAAACCGAGATTATTTACATTGTATTGGAAACTTCTGTGCGCTGTGTACTCCCTATTCCAGTCCCTGAACTCTCCTTTCTTCCCGCCCCCAATAGGGTCTCAACCCGGGCGGGCGAAAACAGAGTCCAGGGAAAGTCCAGGATAATTTGAATGCGTATGCTCGGGACGCCGTCATTTTTTCCCCGAATCGGGGGAAAAAAAACATATTCGGAAGTACTTTCCAGGTTCGGCTTGGTGCACGATTTTCTGAATAATAATATACAAGCAACAATGTTTGTATTCAGATTGGTTAAAAACATGTCAATTAACCCCAAATCAGTGGAATTTCACCAGTGCCACCCTATACCACATTCGATTTGTTTTTTACCACAATCATTTAAAGATAACGAACATAATCTTTGTCAAGATTTGTTGATAATGAAAACACCGACACGGACTTGAAATTGCACGCGCTGCATTATGCAAATGAGCTTCTTTTACGCGTTAGACTTTCCTTTCAAAAACTTTTGCAAACTCGCTCAATATGCAGAAACAATAAAAAAAAATTGGGAAAAGAGTAATGATGCATACCCGTTGTCCAACCTATTCCAAGGCCCTGGGAACGAGGTTGCCCGTTGTCGATAAAAATACAGACTATGATAAACCACATTTCGATGTTTACGTTTTTATGATTTTTACCACAATATCAACGTCAAAGAAAATGTTTTTTCTTTCTTCAGAGCGCGAGCTGAAAAAGGTGTTGAGCGACACATTCACGCGGGCAGCGCGGTATGGACTCTTATCGACAACGGCAAATTAGCCAATAAAATTGCGAGGTTAGCAGCAATTGTGATAAAAATAAAGTTTCCCCCGCACGCTCGACTAGTTTGAAACGCGTATCTTATTGAAACGCGTATCGTCTTTGGTTGGGACCTAGTAATTTTTGATTGGTTCGTTCTGAACATGCGCATGCAAGTTATCCTGGACTCTCTTTTCACCTGTCCGGGTTCAGCCCTTACAGGGGCGGGAAGAAAGGAGAATTCAGGGACTAAACTATGTACTATGAAGTGGGACAAGCTATCATTAAGGAGACGAACACAGAAAGCCATAATGATGTTTAAATCCCTCAACGGGTTAGCCCCAGTCTACTTGCAAGATTTATTCAGTGAGCGACACACAGATTATGACTTGCGTGATTCTTTCCGTAAGTTAAACTTACCCAAGCCGCGTACCGACTATTTGAAACGTAGCTTTGACTATAGCAGTGCTCTACTGTGGAATTCTCTTCCTGAAAATATTGGGGCGATTAGATCAATTGGGCAGTTTAAGAAGAAAATCAACCGCTTACGTAAAACGTAAGCTTACGTAGAATACGGCTAACGGGTTCCGTTTTCGAAAAATCAATTCAGTGTTGCGACTAGTAAGTTTCAAACCTACTAGTCTTTTCTAGAATGTAATAGTAAATTGATTTTTTGGAAACGGAACCCGTTAGCCGTATTCTTCGATCAAGCGAGCGAGTTCAATATTCGAATAATCAATTTAATCTGGAGGATAAGCAACTTTCGGAGGCTTTTGTTATGCCACTGAGAGTTCCAACTGAACCTTATCTACGTTCTTTTCAGTATAAAGTATTAAATTCTGTTCTATATACAAATGAATTACTTTGTAAGATAGGCTATATTTCTGACCCCAACTGCTCCTTCTGTCATCAGACTACTGAGACCATATCTCATATTTTTTTTTATTGTTCCTTTTCTACTTCCTTTTGGAATGAGACGTGTGAAAAAATTTTAAATAAACTTAATAGTTGCGTTTGCCTCTCTTTAGAATATCGTGAGATTATTCTAGGATTCTTAACGGGGGAGATGGATCTGCTTAACTATATAATCATTTTAGGAAAAACGTACTTGTGGACTTGTCGGTGTAAAGATACGAAACCATCTTTCAATCACTTTGAAAGAATTTTATTAAATAAATATCAAACCGAAAAGTATATTTCTTACAAATTAAATAACATCAATCCGTTTAAGAAAAAATGGAAAATTTTTGAGGAATTGTTTCTTTTAAACAATTAAGTCTACAATTATGTGCTTGTTCTAAATAGTGTAAGTATGAGTAGTGCAATGTAAATGTAAGTATGAAATGAGAATTGTAAGTAGTGTGAAGAAAAATAAAATGGGAAGAAAAAAAATTCATTATTGCATTCTTGAAACGACTAGCGGGTTCAAATTTCAAATAATCAGTCCACTAATGCAATCTTGGGGAGTACGCTTCACTTAGTTTGACTGTAAAAATGATTGTAATCAAAATTCTATTAGTTTAAGTGAAGATTTTTATTTTACTTATTTTACTTACTTACTTGACCTACTTACTTGACTTACTCACTTGACTTACTTACTTGACTTAGTTACTTGACTTACGTACTTGACTTACTTACTTACTTGACTTACTTACTT
>JAEMPF020010946.1:2500-20485 GCA_022496165.2 Catalaphyllia jardinei | reverse complement strand
ATTTCTCCTTTTTCAAAACACTCGTTTACACATTTAACAAAGGGTTCCCTAATTAAAAGCCAAAGCTTTTTATAAAATTCAATGGGGATCCCGTCATTCCCAGGGGCTTTGTTGTTAGAAAACGTTTCAAGGATCAACTCGCATTCTTCTAAAAGAATTTTCCCTTCACAAGCTTGCTTCTGCTCCTCTGTTAATTGAGGAATATTTAAATCATTTAAAAACGACTTGGCAGCATTATTATTCACAATCCTGTTGTTACCTGATGAGTACAAATCTTGATAGAACCTCTTTTGTTCCGACAATATAGCAAAAGGATCTGTTGTTATAGATTCATTGATATTCAGTTTTCGCATGTGTTTTTTGACATAATTTCTCTTCTCTAAATTAAGAAAATACTTATTACTTCTCTCACCATGCTCATGCCAACGAGCTCGCGCACGAATAACTATTCCTCTGGTTTTTTGTTCATAGAATAGCTAACTTTTCTTTAGCTGCAGTCAATTGATTTGCATTGCTATCACATGGGTTTGATTCATACTTTTGACTTGCGACCGTATAATCATTTTGTAAAACGGTCTCTAGTTCACTTCTTTCTTTTGCACGCCGTTTTGAATATTGGATAGCATGTGCACGTATGTTATATTTGATCCAATCGCAAATGGTCCGATTATCGGACAAATTCCCTTTCCCCATCAGCGATCCAACTTGGGATTTTTGAAGTAATATCTTTTATATAATCTTCGTCGTCCAAAATTGAGCAATTCATTTTCCAAAGGCTTGGACCTTTCATCTGGTTGTCTCTAGTTCCAAATTCTACAAAGATTGCAGCGTGGTCTGTTTTTATAGCAGGGATTATACTAGTTGATATTACTAAATCTTGCAAATTGTTAGATATTAACCAGTAATCAAGACAGCAAAAATTTTTTGGAGAGTTTTGACTCCATGTAAAGCTCCTGGAAACAGGATTTTTGACACGCCATATATCAACTAAATCTAGATCTTCCTGAAAACAGCCAATGCTTGCAACAACTGATTTACGCGGTAATAATGATCCCCCTTTGTTGTCAAGAATCGGATTGATCGGACAGTTAAAGTCGTCACCAACAATAATATTTTCTTCTATATCTAAATTTTCTGTTCGTAAAGTTGTTCTTAATGCCTCATGGAATTTGACACTGTCTTTGTCTTTGTTGGGAGCATACACGTTGATTAAGACATACAAGTTTTCGTTGAACTCTACCTTAAGAATAATGAAACGTCCCTGAAGGTCCATGATTTTTGAGTGAACAATAACCTCTACGCCTTTTTTCATCAAGACTGCGACCCCACGTGAATTGGAGCTTCCGTGAGACATGACAATTTCCGCACCCCATTCATTTCTCCATTGATTTTCTACTTCTTTTGTTGAGTGAGTTTCTTGCAAAAATATTATATCTGTGTTTTTCTTTTTACACCAAGTATAAATCATCCTTCGCTTTTTAAAATTGCTAAGGCCCCTCACATTTAGTGATATCAATCTCAAGGTACTATTTATAACTACAGTGCAAGAGGAATTGATTGCAAAAGGAACCAAACATATAAGTAATTTTGATAAAGAGAAAGGCGTAAGTAGCCTCCGGTTCTCGGGTAGATTGGATATATAAAAACATTTTAAACGAACTGCACAAGACAAGCAAACAAAAATTACGTAACAAAGGAAAATAGACCTTATCATGTATTAAACACAACCAGGTGATCCAAATGTTCAAAATCAAGACAACATAAACAAGATTTAAAGAAAATTGGAGAAAGATTACGGGGTCCTTACACATCAACACTGTCAACAGAATTGACGTTAATTCCATGGCGTGCTTTTCGTTGCACCCTCCCCTGGAAAAACAGTCATTCACATTATTGCACCGTAGTGTTCAAGATCTTCCGTTTCCTTACCTCGATAGACCTGTCCATTAATGATCCATCTGTCGACTTTGAAAAATGCAGATTGCTTGGCTTTCTTCGCCTTCTTTAAGACGGAATAGAGCTTTGATTGAATTTCCTCTATTTCTTTCGGAAAATCCTTGGCAATTCCGATGTTAGTTCCTTTAAGATTTTTCACAAAGGACCATACAAACCCTTTATCCTGGTAATGGCTAAATTTGACAATAACTGGTCTTGGTTTCGATGACGACCTCCGTGGTGTTATACGGTGGATACGCTCGAAGCGAATGCATTCCTCATCTTCCTTTCGAATTTTCATCTTTTCCCTAAGGACTTTACGAACTAATGACTCTGTGTTGGCGTTTTCTCCTTCATTTTCCTCGATGTTAAAAATCTTAATGTTTTCTCTTCTTGTATATGCTTCCAACTTAATGTTGCGACGTTTTAAAGAAGTAAAGTTTCTCTCAAGAGATTGAATATCTTCTGTGTTCTTGTTCGTGATGGCGCCCATGCTGGTCGATATCGTTTTCACTTCTTCCAAAACTTCATTTGTGAACTTCATTGCTGCCTTTAGACTCTTATTTTCACTTTCAACTTCTGTCAAGCGCGTCTTTAGGTCTTCCATTTCGCTGAATAAGCCCAAAAGGTTGTCTAATTTGGCATTTATCTCCAGAAACTGTCTAGCTGAAGTTTCGCAGCAATGGCTGCCACAGCTATGGCAGTCTTCATCCGTTTGTGAACCATTCTCACGTTGTTTGTCTTTTGCGGCCTTCTTTTGTTGCGGTCTTCTTATGGTCTTCGGGAAGGCTGTCCGGCATAATTTTAGGTAATGGAGGGCTAATTACGTTTTAATGTGACATATATATGATCCTTAAAACAGAGCGAACGAAAACACGACCACCTTCAGCGAAGGTCGTCCCAGTCCACCTTGCTTTGAAGAGACATGAAATTAACTTACTTGTTAATTATATAATGAGGAGTTTAATTTCAACATAACTGCCTAAATCCTTACATGTAAATGAGCATTTTCGTTTCTCAATAATTATTGTCTTTAAAAGTATCAACGATCTCGAATTGCACGAAATATGCATAGTTGTTTTATTTAAATCTTGCTAAGCTCTTTTCTATCGATTTGGGAACTCCACGACTAATTCGGGAAATGATAAATAACTCTCTTATAGGAGTTTAGCTGAGACGGTATATATTGAGCTATAGCCATATTGCATTTATATATCACTCCAGGTTTTGCTATTCCTGTAGTTCCGATGAAAATGTAAACAAACTGGCTTGATTTAATGGTCTTTTATTCAGTTTTAAGTCTTCCGGACAGCAGAATATCATCTTACGAATCTCTTCGAATGTGGACGACCAGTTTAAATAACGGCGGATTGGTTGTTTGATGTATATTGAGTCGTACTGCTCTTAGAGGACACTAATAAAACCTTACAACCTGGTACGAAAGACTGGTTGTCTTAAGTGTAATTACTATTGCTTGCTGAGGAAAGAGTTGGTGGAGGAAGCGAGGAAGGAGGCTGCCGGGTTGAAACTTTCACATCTTTGCTCCTTACTTCTCAGTCGACTGACCGATGGAGGAAACATGACAACGGAAACACAGCAATATGCAAGTAATTTATCATAGCTATCGCTGCCGGGACCAAAATTATTATCTAGTAACAAATTGACGTCAATTTTTCATGGGTCGGTTCTGTTATTGATCGTGAATTTCGTCACAACGTTGTCAAAGTAGCCGTGGATCCAGGAGGCAATAGAGGCCACACTAAATCACTTTCCCAGTAGTCGAATTTTTAAAGTGTCGATAGTCGGTTGTCTACGGAGCGGTGAATCCTCCCAGACACATATTAAAGACTAAATATAATATTTGTTTAGTTAATGTCAGAGATTCTTGTGTTTATAAGGAAAATTAGTCAAAACTTTCCCCTTCCCCCTAAAGTATGAAAACATGATGGAAACAGAGGAAGAAGTTTAACACAGTTGACCTCCGAGGCCCTAGTCCGTTGGTTATCCCTCTTAAGTTACTTTTAGAGAAGGTATCCAGTTTTTCGGCGGATACCACTAGGTTTGTTCACGTTACAAAATCTACCTCACGGGATAAACTATTTGTAGACCCTCATTTGAAAGGGGGATTGATCTAAAATATCTTCAAAGGAAATTCGTTGAAAAAAGGCCAAAATAGGGATTATCACGGCTCTCGTGATAATGAACAATTTCGTCCAATTTCCGAGAAATCAAGTGTTGGCAGTTTATCATTTCCCCACTTTTACTGACTACCCTTTTGGGAGTCATAATGTTTTTGCCGAACAAATCTAAAGATAATATTCCCATTTGTTAATATCAGGAAATAATTGCTTAATTATAAGGCAAAGCTCGTTGAAAACTTTCTGATCAGAATATAAGTGCTAGGTGATGATAAATGACATTGAAGCTAACGGTCTTAGCCTGTTTCCATTTTGGAAATGTTATATGGGTACCGGCGAAAGATGTATCTGTTGTGGTTCAATATTACTCTTGGTACAATTTGGTATCTTCCTTTGTTTCATATACATTATAATATAAATAACATGCAGTAGAACAAATTAACGTAAATACATGTACCAATTGAACCACAACTTACGTCATTACATGTATAATCGCATCTATAACAAAATTCTCGATCGCGATTGGTTCTCCGCGCGCTTATTTCTCACGTATTCGGCGCGCGATCACGTGGGTGTCCAATTACTTAACGAAGTTTAACTCGGAGAGGCTCCGCCCCAAGGTCTAACCTCTTACCCTTTAATATACCATTTTGGCAGAATAGGTACCCCTTTTATTTACTTTTTATTGAAAAAAGATACCCCTTTCGCATACCTACTTTAGAAAGTCTTGTTCTCATTTTCATGTAGTGCTTAATAAATAAGCTGATACAGCCATATGAGTCGTCTATTCGAAATGTTATAATTAAAGGCTTTTTCAAAAACCTAAATGACCGATTTCCCCACCCTTTTATATCCCTCGGCATGTGAAATCCCTACCCTTTTGTATACCTGAAGCCTGGAAAAGGTACCTCTTTCGGGCGGAGCCTCCCCATATAAGCCATTATAGGGAGTACCCCAGGGGAATCATCTTCGTTGTCACGAAGGCCGCCAGGATGATTTTTTGTCGCTCGCTCTCGAAGGGCAATATCTTCCAGGCCGTTCGCTGTTTTTCCAAAAACAATATCTTTACCATATTTCTCTGGTTTTCTCGGCCTCGCCTGCCAAAGTAGAGCATCAGATAGAACCAAGCAGTCTGAACAAGACTTTCGGGAGCAAAGTTGTCGTCGTGATCCATGCCGCTAGCGATGTTGACCATAAAATACAGAGTTGCATGGGTTTCCATTTCTATGTATACATATGGTTCTGTTTCTATAATTATGGTTCAACGCTTGCTGGCCCTTCGGACCGCCGGAGCTCCGCTATTAAAACGTTCAGGCTCAGCTTCAAAATTAGACCTTTGATCTTTTTTGAAAAAAAAAACAAAAACAAAAACAAAAAAAAAACAGGAGTGTACGCGAAGTACCCAAAACGTATTCTCGCTGACTGGTTTTCGATTCCTCTGATATAATTTTAATTATTTTAAGAACGCGCTAATTCATATTTGCGCATCCTTACTACGCACGCAAATTCACATGCCACGTCATGCATCGAGCGCGCGCGCTAAGTTCTAAAATGAACAATGATAGGACAGATGGCCATTGCTATAGATTTGCTTGGATTTAACGATCTTGGACGTTCGGTGACCCCTACTTTTCTTTTCAGAACAGATTATTTTAGTCAAAATTATCTCCACATTTCCCAAAAACGAACAATAAGTCAATCCGGGAAGTTACCATTTACACAGGAAAACCGGAAATTCCAGTTGGAAAATCAAATGGTTCGCGCCATTCCGTTTGGGAAGCTTGAGAAAATATGTGCTGTAATATGAGGTGATACTATTTTTCTGCTCTTTCAAGTCTCTCTAGCTGATGCGGATATATTTTATAGTGATTCTCACCCCCGCAAATTCACATTTAATTTTTTTATGTTTATGCCTGAAATTTCCAGCCGGATGGTTTTTGTAAATGGTAAGCACTCCACGGCCTGTCCACTGGGCATGGAATCCTGCCATCTTGCGGCTGCGAGCGCGTGGAACTATGGTCGCTAAATGCGAACTTGTTTTTCGAGGAACCTCACTAGTTGACTAAATTCGCTTAATAGGTCCTCTTAAACCATATTTGGTAGAGAACTTTTTCCTTCACAGATCCAATGTGGCCTTTTTCGCTAACGAAACCCGATTTACTCAGATTGAAAGGGGCAGTGTCACGATGATTTTGCAGTTTTAGGTCAATTCTGGGCTAAAGTCATTACTTTGAGGCTTTCCTCATAAACAAAATGCTTCTGTAAAGCTACGACGAAGATATCAAATGAATTTTATCAGAGAGGACTAACCATAATAAATTTCTTGAGCATTTTTTGAAGACGTAGCATCAAATCTTGAAAAAAAATTGGCGAATTTTTCGAAGTTTCAATCCATTTTCATCCTTGCCATCCGTAGCGACAGGCGACAGGAAACAGTTTCAGTACCTTCAAATAGTCTTAAATAAAACTAGACCATTAGTTTTGGAATTCAATTGATGAGAAGACACCATCAAATAGGGTGACACTGCTCCTCTAAGTGTCCAGGCCCGAGTTGTTCAAGGATGGATATCGCTATCCACCGGATAAATCACCATTCACTGGAGAGCTTGGTTTGTTAACACTTATCTACTGCGGATATTGATTTATCCGATAGATAGCGTTATCCAGCCCTCGAACAACTAGGGCCTGATTAATAACGATATTTTTGCTTGTATTTAGAAACGGACGAATGCCAATCCAATCCCTGTCAAAATGGTGGGACATGTGTAGATGGCGTGTACAATTTTATCTGTTCGTACCCTAGCTTCTTCGCTGGACCACGATGTGAAGGTGCGAAAAGTGATTTTAATTTATTACAAAATATGTGCAACAAGAACCTTTTCAGAAAAGTAGAAATTGTCTTCAAACTTCAAATATGTGAAGAATATGCCAGTTTATTTTTTTTGGAAGAAAAACAAGATTTGCCATCAAGTTTTGTGTCGTTTTGAAATTTGAAGCACAAATGGTCAGTTTGGTGAAGATCCTAACTTTCCTGGTCGACCCTTCATAACGTCGTATTCATGACCATCCAAAAAAAGAACAGTGTTAGTCCAACCGAACTATACACCGTGGGAGATAAAAAGGTTGGGAGACTGGAACGGGCGATGAACTTCCAAACTTCAGTGCTCTTTGCCGCTTTAAGCTGCCATTGAGCCATGAAGCTCAATAAAGAAAGTTTCACTTGTTCTTATTTTTTTGTACCTGGATGTCGAGTAGTTAATCAAATTAAAGGCTATGGTATTAAATTTTATTCCTATATTTCAAGTTTCTCTTGCCGTGTCTTGTAAGAATCACGACTCGGCGGGGTTGACCTAGAGTGGAACCTACTACCTGAGTGTATCGGTACATTCTTTCCAGGTAAGCAGGAATTTGTTTTGTTTCCTTTGCTGGGAGCCCACCATGATCTTGAAATAACTTCCTCCAAATAATAGTCTACTTCGGCGTGATCATTACCGTCTGAAAGCGACCCATGCATAGTGTCCACTTTGTGAAAAACGGTGGCTTATTTTCCAGAGGTCTCTTAGAGCTTTTGACGTCTCTCAGGCTACACTATAAAAGCGAGAAGATAATGGAGAAGCTTGCAGTCGTGCCTAAAAGTTGCCACGAAGTTAGGTGTAAGGTGTACTTCTACCGTCTCCTCCCAAAAATGATAGTAAAAACAAACTCAATCCTAAATTTTTTTAGCAGTTATTGAACTCAGTAATCGAAAGATGTCGTGATTTGCAAGTTTCTCGCAATATTCTGCATGCATACATACATAAACGCATACATACGTATACATACAAAAATATTAATGACATTATATAGCAAAGTATCAAAAATATACTATAAGCCTAAAGATTTGTTGGAAGCGCTGCAGGAAACTTTAGAAAAACTGATAGATTTAAGAATATTCTTATTTTTCTTGAATGTTCTCTTGAAAGACTGGAAGCGGCTAAGTTTGAATAGTTCTTAATGTCATCGGGAAGGAGGCTCCAGGATAGCGCAGCTCCATGTACAGTAATTTAGTAACCCGTGATCGGTGTCTAAGATTATTAACAGTTTAAGTTCCAGCGCTAGATCTTTTTTCACCTAGAAGTGATACCATACTATAATACTATAAGCGTGCTAGTGACCTTTCAAACACGGAGAGTATTTAGTAGTGTTATGTTTTATTATTCAATTCAAACTTTCATGCCATTAGGTGTACTGTGACATGTCATCTAACGGTGGTGGTTGGACTCTCCTCTCACGTTTCTCAAATGCTGACAGTAAAAACTGGATGCAGTCTAGCGGCACTTGGTGGTATGACTGCACATCTTTCGTACGCGTTACCAGTCCATCAGATAACTACGACATGATATCACCAGCATTCTGGCTTGTCACTGGCAACTACATCAAAATAACCCGGAGTGATGACAGCTCTAACACAGCCTTGTTATACACCAGTAGTCGTACTGGCGGGAAAACATTCAGAAGCTTTATAACAAAATAACACAAACAGCGGTGATAAACATTGTATTCCAACGCATTTTTACATAGAACTTAACGTTTCGTATGCTAATCAACATACATTTTCAAAAGTGACGGTTACAATTTTTGAAAACTATATATATATCGTAAACATAAGAGGTCTGGAACCTAGACTGAGAAATATGATCTGCAGCAGTACGTGTATAAACATAATGAGGAGTAACAGCTAAAACAGCAACAACTTCTCACTACTAATATTGACATTAAGGGAAGGCTTTAGCTCTTGAATGAACAAAGTCTCTTTAATTTTGCAGTGAAAGTCAGTTTTTCCGGACGCTAAAATGTCAAAATGATCCCATTTAATGTCATGACCAGTGGTTTTCACATGATCAGCAATGGCTGATGAATGGTCACTTTTGGCGAGGGCCTTGAAATGTTCTGTTTTTCTGTCATGGAGTCTTCGTTTTGTTTTGCCGATGTAGAATTCATCACAGTTCCAGCAACCAGCTTTATAGATGACCTTGGACCTCTGAGATCGGTTCAAGCGATCTTTGTATGGAAAAAAGGATTTGATGCGGCGTGTGTTTTGGAATATGATCTTGAGGTTGACGAAAGAGTAGAAATTGTATACACATGATTTCAGACGTTTCGTGACTTGGTCACTGTGAAGACCTAAGTAGGGTAACACGATTAAGATATCTTTTTTGGGAACTGTAGCTTGAACGAGAGGTTTGTTTATATTTTTGTTCAATACATCGTTAATGTTGAACGTGATAACACCTTGGGGGTAACCATTTTGCAACAGGAGCTTTCTGAGATCTTTAATAGCGGCCTGTAATAAAGATGGCGAGGAGCAAATTCGGAAGCAACGATAGGTAAGAGTGCGGATGAGGTTGATTTTGTACTTGCGAGGTGTGAATGAATCCCACTTAGTATAAAGGCCTGTGAATGTCTTTTTCCGGTAGACAGATGTAGTGAAAGTGTTGTCAGGGCAGCGTTTGAGAAGGATGTCTAAAAATGGAATCATACTGTCTTCTTCGAATTCAATAGTAAACTTGATGCTATCGTGTCGACTATTTAAAAAGCTTAAAAACTCATTCGCCTCGTCTTTGCTGTCAAACATGGTGAAGGTGTCATCTACATATCTGAACCAAAGTGAAGGACAAAACCTGCTTTTCATCAACCATTTTTCTTCAAAGTGGCACATGAAAATGTTTGCCAAAACGGGGCCTAAAGGTGAACCCATGGCAACACCATCAATCTGATCGTAGTATTGGCCATCAAATATAAAATGACTCTTCTTAGTGGCAAACTGTAATAGATCTTTCAAAACAGAACGAGGTAATTGCGGAGGATCAGGGAGAGAGTACAATCTGTCAAGACAAATCTGTATTGTTTCATCAAGCGGCACATTTGTAAATAGAGAAGTAACATCCAAAGAACACATTATTCCGTTGTTATGTTTGTATGTTTTGGCCCAATCTGCAAAACTAAATGAATCTTTAACCGTGTGTTGGTTGGTGGAAATTGGTTGAAGTATGCTAACGAGGTAGGAAGCAAGATTGTAATTGTAGGTGTTCACAGAGGAGACAATAGCGCGGAAAGGGCATCCGGCCTTGTGAACCTTTGGCAGACCATACAAAACAGCAGGAGAAGATCCACTGGGTAGAATCTTGGTGAATTCTCGGCAAAGATGAATGGGCAGCCTTGAGTGATTTGCGCAGCGATGACAGTATCATCATTACGAGACCAGACAAAGGAAACGGCGTTGTCATCGTTAGCAGACTTGATTATCTTAATAAAATGAAGAAGTTGATTTCTGTTGGTACCAAATTCAAACAATTAAAGCAGAATCCAACTAAATCTAGAGAAGAGAGCCTTTCTGCATATCTTCGCAAAATCAAAAAAGACGGAATTATTGATGACATAACATTCACCAAGATTCTACCCAGTGGATCTTCTCCTGCTGTTTTGTATGGTCTGCCAAAGGTTCACAAGGCTGGATGCCCTTTCCGCCCTGTTGTCTCCTCTGTGAACACCTACAATTACAATCTTGCTTCCTACCTCGTTAGCATACTTCAACCAATTTCCACCAACCAACACACGGTTAAAGATTCATTTAGTTTTGCAGATTGGGCCAAAACATACAAACATAACAACGGAATAATGTGTTCTTTGGATGTTACTTCTCTATTTACAAATGTGCCGCTTGATGAAACAATACAGATTTGTCTTGACAGATTGTACTCTCTCCCTGATCCTCCGCAATTACCTCGTTCTGTTTTGAAAGATCTATTACAGTTTGCCACTAAGAAGAGTCATTTTATATTTGATGGCCAATACTACGATCAGATTGATGGTGTTGCCATGGGTTCACCTTTAGGCCCCGTTTTGGCAAACATTTTCATGTGCCACTTTGAAGAAAAATGGTTGATGAAAAGCAGGTTTTGTCCTTCACTTTGGTTCAGATATGTAGATGACACCTTCACCATGTTTGACAGCAAAGACGAGGCGAATGAGTTTTTAAGCTTTTTAAATAGTCGACACGATAGCATCAAGTTTACTATTGAATTCGAAGAAGACAGTATGATTCCATTTTTAGACATCCTTCTCAAACGCTGCCCTGACAACACTTTCACTACATCTGTCTACCGGAAAAAGACATTCACAGGCCTTTATACTAAGTGGGATTCATTCACACCTCGCAAGTACAAAATCAACCTCATCCGCACTCTTACCTATCGTTGCTTCCGAATTTGCTCCTCGCCATCTTTATTACAGGCCGCTATTAAAGATCTCAGAAAGCTCCTGTTGCAAAATGGTTACCCCCAAGGTGTTATCACGTTCAACATTAACGATGTATTGAACAAAAATATAAACAAACCTCTCGTTCAAGCTACAGTTCCCAAAAAAGATATCTTAATCGTGTTACCCTACTTAGGTCTTCACAGTGACCAAGTCACGAAACGTCTGAAATCATGTGTATACAATTTCTACTCTTTCGTCAACCTCAAGATCATATTCCAAAACACACGCCGCATCAAATCCTTTTTTCCATACAAAGATCGCTTGAACCGATCTCAGAGGTCCAAGGTAATCTATAAAGCTGGTTGCTGGAACTGTGATGAATTCTACATCGGCAAAACAAAACGAAGACTCCATGACAGAAAAACAGAACATTTCAAGGCCCTCGCCAAAAGTGACCATTCATCAGCCATTGCTGATCATGTGAAAACCACTGGTCATGACATTAAATGGGATCATTTTGACATTTTAGCGTCCGGAAAAACTGACTTTCACTGCAAAATTAAAGAGACTTTGTTCATTCAAGAGCTAAAGCCTTCCCTTAATGTCAATATTAGTAGTGAGAAGTTGTTGCTGTTTTAGCTGTTACTCCTCATTATGTTTATACACGTACTGCTGCAGATCATATTTCTCATTCTAGGTTCCAGACCTCTTATGTTTACGATATATATATAGTTTTCAAAAATTGTAACCGTCACTTTTGAAAATGTATGTTGATTAGCATACGAAACGTTAAGTTCTATGTAAAAATGCGTTGGAATACAATGTTTATCACCGCTGTTTGTGTTATTTTCTTAATCAAGCTACGATGGCCTAAGAACAAGAGTTTATACGATACTGCTTTATAACAAGTTTTGGAAACTTTAGGTCTGGTGTCTCGTGGAACTATAAAGCATGTCGTCAAAGCTGTTACATTTCTGGCTATGGTGAGTGAGTTTTAGTCAGATGCACTGCAGCAGCAATCTTCAAAGTAGTCGTTACCTGTCTTTCTGGTGTCAAAGGCCTGGCGACGCATCCGTGATGATGATTGGTGGAGGAGGTGATTCATGTCAAAAATCAGATCATGGTATTGGTGTCACAGAGAATGGTGGTGCTCAGTTCACACAGGGCACAGGGGCTTGCGCTGCAGACTTTGG
The DNA here is from genome assembly GCA_022496165.2 of Catalaphyllia jardinei. Taxonomy (NCBI): domain Eukaryota; kingdom Metazoa; phylum Cnidaria; class Anthozoa; order Scleractinia; family Caryophylliidae; genus Catalaphyllia; species Catalaphyllia jardinei. The sequence goes on along the minus strand of JAEMPF020010946.1, from coordinate 7,980 downwards.
TGATCACTGCGCCCATCCTTTCAGTTGTTCTCTCAATCTGTGGATTAAGTAGTTTCTGTACTGACGGGCCGTACATATGCTTGTCATACGCTCGAACACGTTAAGGAATCCTTTGCAACCATACTTTGAAATCTATAGTCATAAGGGATAAGATGAGATATTACAGATATTAAGATATTACAGTTCTCATTTTATTTCAATTTCAATTTTAACTTTTTCTTTTAATTTGGATCAAGCGAAAGATTACCAAACAAAATAATCGTTCCGACCTTGTATGGTAAATGTAACAAATTCTTATGACTAAACATCAGAAGTCATTTGAGAGCAACAGACGGTTATTTTTCTTCTTTAGTAGACCAGTATTTTGGACTTTTCTCATTATAACTGGGCTGGGTATTAAATAAATATCAATAAATCAACTTCAAGATGACTGTCTGCCGAGTAAAAGAGCTTTCGATGTAAAGTGTATATGAAATAATTCATATTTGAACTGCGGTTATAGACGCACCTTGCCCCCAATGTGTGGCTTCATAGCTCAGTTAGTAGAGCATCGCACCGGTATCGCGGAGGTCATGGGTTCGAATCCCGTTGAAGCCCTGATTCTTTTCAGGCTTCTTCTTTCCAATTGCTTAAATTGGAAAATTTACTGCGAGGATCATACTTCACTTGTAAAAGAGCTTTCGTTAGTATATCTATAGGGAACTAAGGTATGTTTCGTAGACTGAGTCAATAGCAAACATCGTTCCCCGCCGATAAACACAGATATGACGATTTTAGAAGAACTAGTGTCTGATGAATTTAACTCAGTATGAATACCCATTTAAGTATGGCATTGTGACGATTTGTCATACATTAGTTGGCATGGTAGGGCACGATTAGATTTATTAGATGTCAAGCGGCTGAATGATTCTTAGTAAACATTTTCTTATTTCCACATGTCTTATACATAGCTGGGATGGGTCAACTGCCAAATATGTATTCCCAGGGATAATGAGTGGAAATCTTGGAGCGATACGCCAAAGATTCAAAAGTGCGTTTTCCATTGACTCCATCGGTTTTCTTAACTAACTTATTTTAAAAGTTTACAATTCACATGAAATGATTTAAACCAATTTCCATTTCAAATAAACAGATTTGAACCGTGAGTCAGCTCGCAGAGGTTCTCTTCCATTGAAGTCGAGTTTCGAAATTAAACGCTGTAGTGTCTTTTTAGCACAAATAACAAATTACATCATTTAATTCCGATTGAGTTGTTTACATACTGTTCATTGGCTCCTAATTATCCACGTCATCTATCTTAATTGAATTATCAATACGCGAAAGCAAATCCTGACACTGACATGGTTCCTTCGCGCGCTTCGAATTCCATTCTCGTTCTACTTAAACATTCCTTAGTTTTTTTTGTTAACAAACGGAATATTCTAAGCCCTTAATGTCCTTGTTATGTCGAGATGACTTGCGGAAGAACCACCTTTGTTGCAGTACCGGTGGTTGCTGTGTTAATTTTGGGATCGACGCTTTCTTCTAGTTTGATAACCGGTAAGTCACGAAATGGAGATTTGAAGTTTTCACAGGGTATTTCTCAGTCAGTATTTCCCATATATATATATTTCTCAGTCAGTTATTTTCTATTAAGGGATGACTAAAACTCCGAGGATTCTTACGGGGAAGTCCTCGTTCTTTTAGGGATAGCAAGCAATTCTCAAAGTTGGGACTATCAGAAAAATGATCGCGCGGAAGACAAAACTGCACCCCTAGCCATGCCAGCAAAACGAAAATTTAGAAGAGGAGTTGGTAAGTTCCTACTTATGTATACTCGGAGTACATACAAAGACAAAAAGACAACGATAAGCGGGCTCTGAGTTACACTTTTCTACAATAGCTCCCGATCTCTATAACTGAACTATTATGAGCATAGTGTCACAGAAACTGGAGTAAGCTCCGGCTTTATGGACTATTGGCCGTATGCAAACTTTACGTACCCACCATAGGTATGGGAAGCAAATGTAGGGTTGGATCTCATTGCAACGGTCGCAGGTTCCTATGATGACGTTTTCAATTGAACTTGCGACAACCTCTCTTACGCGACCACCTCCCCTCAGCCACCAGTTTTCAAAATACCACAAGTTTGCAAGTCAAATGACTACATATGAAACCCGCGACCGCGACCACTTTTAAAGCAAAAAATTTGAAATTTTCTTTTGTTTGTAGCCTCTGGTAAAAGACCACTTGAGAGTTAATAGAGCGGAAATAATTTAATGCAGTAATTGCTTTCTACTACATCATTTTTTTAAGGTGACGAGCTTAATATGTTTAAGGATAAAGCGGAAAAGGTAAATTCCGCTTACAAATGGCTCAAGAGGAATTGGAAAAAATTATTTGTTATCGTCGTTGCCATAACTGCTTTGATAGCAGTTGTGGGAATCTACAGGAGGTGTTTCTCTGATTCAAGGTAAGGATGTTTACGTAAAACAAGTAACGTATAGGGCTTGTAATTTCTTGGTGTAAGAAAAATTAAACGGGTAATACGTAACAGTCAAGTCGATACAACGCAACCGTCGTAAGATGAGCTCAGTACATTACAAAGTGGTTTTACTTTATAAAATCACCTGATTGGTTGGTCTGTTCCAAGAGATTTCGAAGAACCGATGGATGAAGAGAGTGGAATTGCGTTAAAGTAAAATCCGACAGAATTCGAATGATTCAATAGTCCGCTTCATCAAGAGATCAATGATCTATATACAGTGCTAAATATATACTCTTTCTTTGAAAATATGACTTCAGCAATACTTGGTGCTTGTTATATTTATCATGTTTTCGTGACCCTTTTGCCTTGTGGCAACATCCGACATTTTAGGGCAAACCAATTAGCAGGCGAAAACACCACGATCTGTAGTCTAAATCTGTGGTAATGCGCGACATCAAGGTGTCCTTCAAAAAATAGTAATTCGTCTATAAAGAAAAAAAAGTTCTAATCATTATTGCAGGGAGCGAATCGTTCCCTGAGATCATACTCTCTCAGTTCTACTTCCAACCAAAAAAAGCCAGACAGTTTATAACTCCTCCACTATGTGAATAATTTTAACATATCTGCATCTTACGCCCTACCCAAGCAGTTTTCAGTTGTTTCGTTAAATCAAAACCAAACCAATTACTTACCAATTGGACTACTCAGCCAATCTCCAATCAAAGTAAAACTAAAACCAAAACCAAAAACCCAATTATGGCTGTCAACAGTTTGTCAATTCTAGGCAGCCAGTGCTCTCCTATTTCATTTTTATATTCAATAAATGTAACAAATTAGGCAAAGTGAGAGAAATAAACTTGTTGCTGTTGTTTGACTGAGCGCGCGCGATCTTGAAAGAATACTTGCCGCGACGACTCTTTTCTAGTAGCTGCATAGACATTTGCATAAATGGCGCCTAAATTTGAATAACAATACTTGGTACATCCTTAGCCTCACATTCATATTTCAAGACAAAGGAATTTTCAAATGATTGTGAGGGTGTATGAGTATTGTTATTCAAATTTGGGCGCCATTTATGCAAAGGGTCTATTGTATTAGTCTGAGATCATGGTCTCTTGTCTGATGCTATCTGGGCATAAATTAGCGCCAAATGATGCTTTATTTTATACACTCGTCAATCTATTTACATTAAAGCCGAGGAGCAGGGAAATACCTTCAAGCAGGAGCCCATTACTAGGAGCCTGCAACCCCCATACTAAGCCAATGCAACGGCATTTTTATTACAGACCAGGGCCGGGTAGTTCGAAAGCCGGTTAACGTTAACCCAGGGTTAAATGTTAACTGACGTATTACGTTTTCTTGTTTAAAAATGGTTTTCACCTCTAATGTTTAGTGTAGTTTGAGATTACTACAGCTTAGAACTGAAGGGCAAACAATACAAACAGAACACTTCACCAAAAAATTACAAAACTGAAATCAAAATTCTCGCTAACCCTTGGTTAGCTTAATAGGGCTTTGAACAACCCGGCCCAGTCTGTTTTTAGATATTTTTTCCGCGAAATGGGCCAGTTCCAGTCTGCATGAGCACACTTCGGTGACGATAAAACAATGCGGCCTCACGTGAACATGTCGACATGTCAACATTAGTCCGTGCTTGTGATTGCAATTGGTCACTGACGTTCCTGTGGGGATCTGAATTAGAGATAAATTCAAACTAAAAATAGATCGGTTTGTGAAATCGCGGTGACAGGAATATGGGGTAGTTGCAGGCTCCTGGTGATGGGCTCCTGCTTCAAGATATAACAATATTTATATCATTTATATCGAATAAAAATCGTCGTCTTTTTACCTTAAGCTCTAGTGAAAATGACGAAGAGCCAAGAGTAGTGGTCGTAAGAATGGTAAAACAAGATGACAAAGAGAACAACGAGCTTAAAGAGCCCAATTGCAAGGTCATAGAAGGACGTACAAAAGAAAGTGGTGGAAGCGGAAAGGGTACCATTTTGCATGGAGCTAATAACGCTATACACAGAAGCGGTACTGAAACAACAGATGCTAAGAAGTTACCAGCTGATGGAACAGTTCACAGAGAAAGATCATCAGCTTTAGTGTCGAGTAACGTTAAAGGGAAGATCGTCAAAAGACAGGTCACTAGAGTGAAAAGTAGAGGATTTCCCGAATGTCCCAATTTCCAACTTCCCTCGAACAGTATTCCTATCTCTGGGTACACTACATTTCAGCAAATTGAATGTTACAATGTCTATTTTCATTCCACTCAGTGTATTTTCAATGGAAAAACCATTGCGAACCAACTCAAGGTCCAACCCACAGAGGTCTGTGAGGGGAGCACTAGTGAAGGGCCTTTTCCGGTCTACGGGGAAGTACTTCTTATAAAGAACTTGATGGCCGCACTGACGTTAAAATATTGTGAGGATTATATTCCTACAGCAAGTACGAACACCAACCTTCCTTTGACTGTATCGCCTTAACAAAAAACACGAATGGGATCAGCGTTTAATGCTTTGGACACCAAAAAGGGCTGCTACCGTGGTGGATGAAAAACTGCTTTACGACTGGATAAAGAAAGACTAATAGATGTCAGTACGTTTATGTAAATATCCATACTTCCACGTTGTAACTGAGAACAGACGAAATTACATGCTAGAAGTATATGTTTTTCTACCTCGTTCTACCAAGGAGATGTAGAAAAATAAAATCTTATCGCGGAGCTTGTTAAGAAAGTTTCCTAACTACTTGTGGCGCAGACAAAAAATGTATTCTTACTGTAAGGTTTTGCTGCTATTCTCTTTATTATTACTATTTTCCATTTTTTTTTGGTTGGAATCATGTAAATTGCCTCTTGCTTACACAGGTATAGTAATTAACGCAGGTTCTTCGAGCACAATTTATCGGCGAGTCTTTATTGAAATGCTCAACCCAGTATTCAATCTCACCTGTCTTGTAAAACACATTTTATGAAGCGTCATGAATTCATATTTGGCAAAAAAATATA
>JAEMPF020010945.1:20000-36917 GCA_022496165.2 Catalaphyllia jardinei | reverse complement strand
AAGAAGAAGAAGAAGAAGAAGAAGAAGAAGAAGAAGAAGAAGAAGAAAAAGAAGAAGAAGAAGAAGAAGAAGACGACGAAGACGAAGACGAAGGGTTCCTGGATAGGGGAATAACCCAAGACTATGCCGAGATTGCCGCTTTCAATGCCCTATTACCTGTAAGTACATAACATTTTTTACAACTTACAGAACTAGAACACTCTTTACTAGGCCGCCACTTTAACGCCTCTACTTCTTTTAAATTGTAAAACGCGTCACGCATTTCCCCTTTACAATCGGCACACAAGAAGTGATAGGGAAGACTAAGAGCATTAAAGAAAAACCGATCTTTCCATAAATCTCGCTGATACTTTACTTCGGCAAGTAAGATATTTTGCCAAGGCCGAGGAAAACGTATCCATCATCTGATAGTGGAAATCCAAGTTGCTGTAGGTTGTGTGGTCTGGTTCAGTTAGGAACGTTACATATTGTAAAAATCTCCTCAAGAAGGCAAAAGAATAATTGCACACCGCCGCTAAGGCTGCGTATGGAAGATCTTCGAGTCATCTTTTAGATCAAAACCACGTCTACTCTGGTCTACTGTGGAGGTCTTGCGAGGGCTAATTGAACAATTTTAGAATATTCAGGGCCTTCATCACGAAGTCGAAGCCGAAGTCATTTCGAAAGGAGAGAGATGGCCGGTGAAAAGATTTACTGAAGTTTCACTGGGCCGTCGGCGCCATCAACTAAACAGAGCACCAAGCCGAAGCCGTCGTTGCTGATAAACTGAATTTATATTCGGCCGAAAGGAGGCTGGAAAAAGAAAAATGCAGCTTTTATTGTGTCCTGTTTAATAAATACATCAATGTACGTGATGCGCCTACAAGACTCCAACGGTTCTAGACAACTGTCTGTAACTGTGCATTTGCCGTTTTATTTTAATTTTCGATCTCTCGACCTTACTTCACGCGTGTTTCTGAGGGATACTTTAGTCCATGTTGTTATAAAAAATGGAAATTATGGGTAGATTGGAGCCTTTTGACCGCGTTTTAACATCTTTAGAGGTCATAAATTTGCATGGTTTCGGCTGTTAACTTCACGTAGCTTCACAGACTTTGACTCCTCTGTAATCTACCACCATGTGTTTACTAAGTTTTTGCTCGTTTTCATTGTAAGATATGATTTTAAGGGTCTAAGTATTGACTCTCCAGGGACAAAAATTAACATATACATATTCCATGCGAACATATAGCTTATTTGCATTTTATGTTGTGACGCCGGACCCAGCTATTCAGAAAGTCACAAGTGTGTTGCGTCTTTATAATCACGATTATATTTATCTTTGTCCAGCTTTTCCAGTCAGGCTGCCGTAGCTTTACTTCGAGACAGCTGTACGTTTGTCTAGAGACCTTTTGATGTTGTTTTTTTTTTGATCAACCTGATCGCGTGCATTCAAAGGAGAAAATTAACAACAGTGATTAATAACTATCACTTCGGAATGAAATTAAAAATTGCGCTGCTCGATTCCACAGTTGAAATATGGCCGACTTTCCATAAATCCAATGGGTATTACGGGCAACAACATCACGACTACGGTAAATTGTCCCGAGACAGACTTGCCTAACCTTTAGATAACGCCGGGATAGCTACTTTTCGAATTTTCAGCCCGAAATCGCGGTTAATGGCTCTCGCGGCGCGACAAAGCTCAATGCGACAAACTGCCTGATTACAGAGGACCCCTCCCTGATGTTCTCAATTGTCAAAGTAGCACGTGACCAGACCAAACCAGGGTCTCTCCTCGCTCACCTCAGAGGGCGGTTAGATGAGAGACCCTGGGAACGAGGTTAGGTACCTAGTTTTTTTTTAAATAAAGGATCTACCCACCTACCTACCTGACACCTTTGTTAATAGCACGTCTTGCATATCTGATATGTCTGCTTACCTTTTTTATTGCAGACATATTTGGAATTAGCGATCACAATTTAATGTACAGCCAAGAAGCTATAGAGGCACCCGAGGTTTCTGTAGCGCCTGACCAAGCTGCTATTAAAGCTAGAGTAAGTATTTACCCACCGTAATGATTCGATTTAGCGCCCTCCCTCCAGTAAGCGACTCCCTTGGAATGAGCTTTTAATGATAAGTGCCCCTATTCAAATATTATAATACTAGTATACCTAAATGGTGGTAATGCTAACATGTGCTAACAGTTACCCTATGAACTGAACTGTGAAGAATTCATTTGCACAACATATTTGAATCGTTATGCTAGGGAAATCAATTGAAATTGTAATTGGGTTGGGTGCTTTGTGGGAGTGAATAGATATTGCATGCAAGTGCCCTTTTCTTTACAAGAATTTCAACTTAATACACGTTTTGCAAGCAGAAATTTACCCTGAAATAAAGGAAAGGCAAATTTTTACATAAGTCAAGTTAATTGGATTTAAAATTAACAGACTATGTTAAAGGAGTACGAATTCTCGAATTCATGAATGCATTTCATTTAACAATCAGATGAAGAGAAATCGTTACTAAAACTTGTAGAATAATTAAAACAAACGGAAAGTGTAGAACACAATTATTTCATATATGCTACGATCTACTCCTTTTCATCCGAACATGAATTTAAACTTAAGTTTTAGCATTTTTACATATCCGGCGATGCCGGACGCGTCTTCGACAATCTCAACACTCCAGAGACATTTAATGCGTACCGGTACAGAATGTATAAGTGAGATTTCTGCGGCTACAAGATAGTAACTATTGTTATATTCCTCGTTCTCCAAAGCACACCGACACATGTAAATGGAGTGGACGGATATTCTGAAGTTGCTCCCAATTTTCGCATCTCTAAATTTCCACATCTTTCGATTTCCATCCTTTTGATTTTTTGGTAAAGGGGAGCTAGATGTGAATCGTATGTGTATGTGCTTCATTGTCTCTATCCCTTGTCACGGTATCCGGTCATCTCGCCACCAGCTAGGGAGTTTTGCCACCAACCAACACGCCACCATGAAACCATCTCGCCACCAACTAACTCGCCGCCAAGTAAAGTAGTCGAGGTGAATAAGCTGTTCGAACGAGAGTAAAGTAGTCGAGATGGAAAAGCTGTTCAGACGAAGTTCGTTTGCTGTCTGTATGCAAATTACATGTTGTAGGTGACGTGATTTGATAAATGTTCCGTTGTCTTGGGCAAGCGACATTCAATGCGCGTATGTTGTTTTTTTGTAGCATGGTTTTCAAAACAACACAGGTCGCGCTCTTTTTTTTTTACTTTCTTGTTGTGATTGTGCAGTAGTCTTTGCATTGCCTTCGTAGCTGATTATTTATTTATTTATTTTGGACACAACTGGGCTACTGCCGGTGCAGCACATCGTTCAACGTAATACGAACTGTGTGAATGTTTTACACGACTAGGTAAAGGTAAAGTAAACTTTATTTTACCAGGGTGGCCCATTCAGCAACGAGGCTGATATCCAGAGGGGCCCTGGACTAAAAATATAGTAATTAAAAATACAATACATCATGATAATTTAAAAATACAATTTAAAAATACAAGGTATAGATTTTAAAAAAAAAAGCATGCAATAATTAAAAATATAAAGTATAAGCAAGCATGCAATAATTCATAAAAATCTAATGTCTATAAAATCTAAAAATTGTAGGTATTAATTAAAACTCTGAAGGAAGAAAGTGACTTGGCGTTTTGAATGTTACGGGGTAGGAGGTTAAAAAAAAGCTGAACCGGAATATCTAAAAGTTCGTTTAGCAAGGCTAAGTTTGGGTTTGGGCAGGTGCAGATCTGTTCTTCTACGAGTATTGTAGTCATGCACATTGAAATTTCTTGTGAAATATCCACTCAAGTATTTAGGCACTAGATTATTTAGACATTTATATACTAAAGTACATTTATGTCTTTTCCGTTTCGTTTCTAGCTCCACCCACCCTAAAACATTTAAAGTGTCTTTAGAAGAGTCACGCCTTAGAACAATACGGGCAGCGCGATTTTGTAACCGTTGTAAGGTTTTACTGGAGGTCGCTGACAATTCACCCCACACGGTGTCTGTATAACACAAGATTGGCTCTATAAGTGTATTGTAGACACACTTCGCTGCATTAAGAGTAAGGCAAGATCTTATTCGTGCTAAAATTCCCAGTCGCTTGTTGACTTTTTTACAAATCGAGTCAACATGCTCTTTCCAATGAAGTTGTTCGTCGAGCATAACCCCGAGATAATTAAACTTCGTCACTCTCTCTATGTCCTTTCCTTGGATTTGCAGTACAGAGTCTGATGAGGTTTGTAATAGTTGCCTTGTTCCAAAGAGTAGTCCTTTCGTTTTACTATGATTTAATATCAGTCTGTTACTCGTCAGCCACTGTTCAACTCGTTTGAGATCTTCTTGTAGATTTTCCCTGATGACGTTAACATGAGACCCGGTATAGTAGATCACTGTATCGTCCGCGTACATGCTAATTTCTGAGTGCATCAGACACTTAGGTAGATCATTTATGTAAATAACAAATAGTAATGGTCCTAGTAAGGAACCTTGCGGAACGCCGAAGTCCAAAGGTAGGCTGGATGATAACTCTTTTCCGTATTGAACTTTCTGCGAACGAATAGTTAGATAATTTCTGAACCAGGTGAGACTGCGTCCTCTAACACCATAGTGCTGTAGCTTATGAAGTAGGCAATGGTGATCAACAAGATCGAAGGCCTTTTTTAAATCGATAAAGGCAGCTCCGGTTAACTGTTGCTTGTCCATGTGTTCTAAAATATGGTCAACCAGGTAAACAACCGCAGTCTCAGTGGAATGTTTCTTGCGGAACCCGGATTGAAAAACTGAGAGAACGTTGTTTTCTCCAAGAAAGGACAATAGTTGAACTTGAATCGCACGTTCCATCACCTTGGAAACCATGGGGAGAACTGAAATTGGACGATAGTTGTTCTCATCATCCTTCTTTCCAGCCTTATAAATTGGAGTTACTCTTGCTTCCTTCCACTCTGATGGAATTTCACCTGTCGAAATAGTAAGGTTTATAAGATAGGTGACCGGCTTGGCTATAACGGAGGCTGCATCTTTAAGGAGTTTTGCAGGGATTTTGTCGAGTCCTGTAGCCTTTGATAGTTTTAATTTTGCCAGCTCATTACGTACAAAACTGGTATCAACAGCATGTAAACCAAAGTCCTTCTCGACTCTGGGGACTAAAATTTGAGGAAAGGCAGAGTCTCTGAAGACATTGCATAAATTCCTTGCAATCGATGTAAAAAAACTCATTGAACTTTGTCGCTGACAGATTTGATGGGCTGCTTTTGGATGCACATTTCTTTTCTTTGGGCAAGATGTTGTTTAAAGTCTTCCACATTTCCTTTGAGTTCTGGTCACCTGAGAGCTTGTGGGAATAATAATTACATTTCTCTTTACGCATTTTGGTGTTGACAGCATTGCGTAACCTTTTGTAATTACTCCAATGTAGCTCAGTGTTTGTTGATATCGCTTTCTTATGTTCATAATCACGCTTGTGCATGAGCTCTTTAATCTCAGGCGTTAACCAGGGCACCGATCTTCCGCGAACACGACGTGTTACAATTGGTGCGTGTTTGTCCGCTGCTATTAGGAAAAGATCCTTGAAAGATAGCCACGTCTCATTGGAAGTTTGTTCAAGTTCCAGAATATCCCAAGGGATATTTTTTAAGTCATCACAAAACAAAGTGGGGTTATAGTGTTTATAATTCCTGATCTCAATTTTTCTTGGTGGCGGGAGAGGCACTCTGTGAAGTTTCCTAATTCCAAAAATAGCCGAGTGATCGGAGAAGCCGATCGGTAGAACTCCAGATACATAGAGTTCGGGCATAGTAGTGAAGATTAAATCGATTAAAGTTCTTGAGGTTTGGGTGATCCTTGTGGGCTCGTTGATAAGGTAGAACGAATTTCAATCTCTTCGGCTTGTGGTTCAATGTTATTAGATTATTGGTAATCGGTAATCTTTAGACCGGTAACCGTTGTCACACCTCGCCATCGATTCGTCATGATGCATGAAGTTGATGCATACAATTTACACACCACGATTTGACACTGCTTTAGGAAACAAGCAAGCACATGGTTCACTGCGCATCCTAAATCATCCATTGGCGCATAGCCACAATTCCTTGCGCCATATCACTGCGCATCCTAAAATATTTCCGTTCGCGCATAACCACAATTCCTTGCGTTTGGTAAGAAAAGTGATTGCGAGCCCCTATAATGTAATCTGCTGATTAGAGAGCTGCCTTGCTCGTTCGCTTCAGGCTCACTCGCTGCGGCAGCAATTACAGCGCTGTCAGAGTTCATCTCTCTTTATTACTCACACATGTAATGTTGCTCTTTCGATTTTGTGCCGATTGCTGTGCTAGTCGTTCTGTTATTGTTCCTTTTTTAATAAATACCGTATTGAAGTTTTGCTTTGAACGTTTGGTTTTTTCCAAAAAAAGAAATGAGTGCCCAGTCTCGAATAAGCGCCCTCCCTTGAGGTACCAAAAGTAAATCGAATTAAATCGAATCATTTCGGTATTTAGCCTAATGTCATGAGTAACATCTGCAGTAGCCTCTTCCAGGCACTCAGTAATAGTTGGAACGCCTCGCGGAAAACAGCGCGCGAAAAAATAGTAAGCTTTTTATTTTTCCGAGCGCTGTTTTTCGCGCTGTGCCCTTACTGAACGTCTAAAAGAGGCTGCATCCGCAGTTTCTCATATTTTATAATCATGTAGATGTTTTCTTTCAAATGCGAAGACTTTTCAAGATTCTCTCCAATAAGAGTCTACAATTGCTCCCCAGTATTCCTTTTGGGGCTAATACTCTGGCTCTGGCTCTGGCTAATTTTCTGGCTGCTGTTCGAAAGATGAATAACGTTACTCACCGGATAAATCGCTATCCAGTGGATAAGTGTTAACAAAACAAACGACGTCATCCACTGGATCGTGATTTATCCGGGAGATAGCGTTATCCTCCTTTCACACAACCGGGAATTGTTGCTGAGAATTTTCTTGTAATTCTCTAATTGCTAATTGTCCTCCATCCTGAGGCATAATTTTAATTATTCAGCCATCAACGCAACTGCTCGCGCATTTTTCTTAGATTACTAAAAGCTGTATGACATTTGCCGACTGTATACCACTTGCAGACCTACATATCTCTCCGGTTGGGTATGTGATATTAGTTAAAATTTCTGCAGTCTGCAAATATCATATCCTGATTGCGGAACAGATTCACGATGTTTATGCCTGTTTGCTTCTCCTCAGGTTCTTCGTGCTCAGAATTTAGTAGCAGCTGAAGCAGCACAATCAGGACAAGGTCCCCCCGGTAGGGTATATCCCCCAGGGGGGAACCCCACAAGTCAAGCAGAAATGGCGTTACCTGAAGGTTTACGTCACTCAGTGCCTTTAAGCGAGAACAACATGAGTGCTCGGCAGAAAATTCAAGCAAAAATTGACAACGAAAGGTTCATTAAGCCGACCCCAAAGGATACAACCAGGTTCCAGCCAAAGCAGGTTGTTAAGGTGTGTTTTGAGCTGTACTTAACTTACCTGTGTCTTGCTGCTTTAACTGTCCTGTGTACTATAGATCGGCGCCACTTTTTCATCCAATCAGAAGTAAATTAAATTTAATCCAATCATGACTTACTCGCTGGTGTTTTCCCGCGCTTCAGTTGCGTCAGCTAAATGTCATTCCTTGGAGTTTGATTGGTTCACTGTATTGTCTGCGTCCTTTGCGATTGGCTGGAGTAATTACTTTGGTTTTAGGACATTCAATGAAAACCACTCTAAATGTAACTTGTCTTCCTCTTATTAGGATTTGGAAGCCATGCCATGAAATCTGTAATGTGGCAGGCAAAACTAACTTCTAAACGATAAAGGTGTATCATGAAGATCAAGATGAATGAAAATGTGCCTAAATAGCTCTTCAATCTATTCCTCAAAACTTGTACCTTGTTTTTTTTTTAATACTAATCATGGTGCATTTATCTTAATTTTCTTTGGAAAGGCTCCATCGCCAACATTGGTGGAATGCGTAGTAATTGATGAACCAGACGAAGGAGAGGAACTTGTGACGGACTTTAGCTCTTTGCACATTGAAAGTGCTTCCCCCGAAATGTAAGCTCAGCAGATCCTCCTCGTTCGATTTGTTCATGAATTCACTTCTGTGACTGTGCTAGTTAAACGTTTTTTTGAATATGAAAGCCTATTAATCCGGTCTGGTCTCCAACGGACCACAAAAATCTGGTCGTATTAAAGGGATGTCTGTAGTATAGGGTTTCTTAAAATAACAAAATGACTGACTGAGCTTTTGTTCGAGTAACGTGATCGTAATAACAAGATGATCAAGGTGTGGCCGTGAGGCGGGGTCAATTTGAAAAATATATGTAATCATCTGTACATCGCTGCCTGTTTTTCTTTTGTGTAATTTTATTATCTAATTACAGTGTTTTTAATCTAGTAACAGCGACATGAAGACGGCAAACAGTAGACGAGAGTGTCCTACGGGGGTTCATGTCTCAGATGTTGTTCTGATACACAAATGCGCATGCGTAACAAGCAAAGAGGAACTTGACCAGTACGAGGCGTGTCTAAACAGTGCAAGGTAACAAACTCGCTGAGTTCTGAAATTTCACTCTCAGTTGATGTGTTAATTATTTCTCCGTGTAACTTTGATGAAACCAACATAAAATGTTTTCATTCAACAAATTGTCGAATTGACAATATACAGTCATGACGTTCTTGGTCTCAAATTTCCGCAGTGCTTTCACGTTGCTATGGGTTTTTTTTCCTGAGAAGTTAAGGACGGTGCCTACCTTTGTTAATGCGCGCACGCTTTGCCTATCACGTAAGGCATGATTTAAGCGCCACGCGCGCGCTGGGTTCACATTGACGCAATCAACTACACCACCAAGTATACGACTAAAATAAAAACAAAATTTTCCTACTGTGACCTAATCAAGTTTATAATGTACCTGACCTGTACTTAAACCAGTAACACCAAAATAGCAGCATGTCGCTAAGCACTAATTGTTAGCGTCTTCCAGCTGAAAAACTAACTGTTATCTGTCTAAAATTATACTGAAATCAAACTTTAAACAGAGGGAGCACACAATCTTGCTGGGTACGGAAGAGAGTAAATAAAGGAACGAAAAGAATGTCATCTCTTAGCTCACGCGATTTTGCTGGGAAAACTGCTGCTTACAAATCCTGCGTAACACTGTAGCGCTAAACTCGTACCTAGGCCTATCCGCGCTCGGCAAAAATCTTTTTTTTGGTTTGTATATAAATTTGACAAGGGAGGCAACTCTTTGCCAAAACATTTTGAACGTCCTCCGAATATTTGCTCGAATCTCTAAGTTGCATTGCTTTCGCGAAGCCAAACAGACACAAAATGAGGTCGGAAGGATTTTATACAACTTGGCCGAATTTGTTTTCGAATACTTTTGCGACGGTCAGAATTTTAGCGACTTTTGCAAAGTTCAATCTCAATTCGCTTTTCCCAACATGATCGTTTAGCGCTATAGTGTTGCGCAAGATTTGTGAGCAGCAGTTTTGTCAGTAAGCAAGACTGTGTGCTCCCTGTGCAGTAAACATGTGCCTGCAAATGGCGTAGTGCAGGCGCAAAACAAGAGAAGATGTGTCGGCCACCGAAAAAGTTTTCTAAAGAGATGAATAACGCGTGGTTACCCCTACATTTTATGTTATGGAATGGAAATGACAAGCCTATTCAACACGTGATTAGTTTCTGGTTGTGAGCAAAAGGTATTTAGAGTGTATTGTAGCTGAACCAGAGGAAGGCTGTCGGAGACGCTAGGAGCCATGTAGCAACGAATTTGTTGTTAAAAACATACCAAAAATGTTTTTTATGTTACCATTAACCATGTAATTTTAAGATCTTTATAAATGTATTTGCTTTTCTGTATGTAGAGGCGAATTCTAAGGAAATCTGTGAAGAAACATCATTTCCTTAGTCTTCAGAAACTGCTGATGTCAGCATTTTTGCGGAGATTCAAGGCCAATTATGTCGAAAAAATGCGCGGCTATACCAATTTTTATTTGTCGATTCTAATAGCCTTTGCAAAGATCTACTTAGATCTATTTAGTAGGCACCGTCCTTAAATGTGATTCGTGGATAGATACAGTAGAACCTCTCTAATAGGGACAGTTAAGTGTCAATATAAGGGAGGTGTCTGTATTGAAGAGGTCACCATGACGACGTCACCTCTTTAATCTTTAATAAATATACTCCTAAAACAGCATAACTATACTAGGAGTTTTAAAACAAAAGATAAATATGTAGTATAGAGTATTTAGTAACTAAAATCAGGCTAAAAAGTGGATGTCTTGTGAATTTCTGGATCTCAATTGATTAACTTTGTTGTACTTCTCAGTTACATGGTGAACATTTTGGACCGAAACTAAATACTGCACCAGGAACTAATCGCTTCTCACTGTCAGAAGTCGAAATTGAATATGGAACGCAGCGTTTAATTCGGAATAGAAATTTAAAAAATTAGTCTTCGTCGTTCAGGTCCTCCAGGGAACGCGGAATTGAGTCTTTTCACGTTGTCTTTTTTGCAGAGGACGGCAAAGAAATGTACCCAGAATTTAAACGCATGTGCACCGGCATTGTTCTTCTCATTAATTGTTTTGTTCAGTGCCGTTGCCGTTGCCGTCGTGGTTTTCCCAGTAGGGAGTTTTAGCAAACCACGATGGCTACGGCGAGGAAAGCGTCACCAAACAAAAGGTTTGATGAGCAATGTGCGTTTTAAATCGTGATACATTTCTTTGCCGTCCTCTGCAAAACAACAACGTAAAATGACTAAGTTTTATGTCAGTTGGAGAACGGGAACCGCCATGGCTAATTTTTGGAAACTTCTTGTGGAATTGAACGCCGTCGGTGCATGTTAAGTTTGAGCATGGTTTTAGACCGATAGGCGTACTGAAAAGATTTACACATGTAGTTGCGATATTCCAACGTAAAATACAAATTCATTTTTTACAATGCGTCTTCTGCGCCGTCGCCATTGTCATTGCTAAAACTCCCTAATGTTTGTGTAACCGCTGACAGGAAATGGCACATACCGCAAATTATCGACACATGGTCCCCGGGGTGTCCGTAAAAAGAGATTAAATTTATATGAATTTGCTCCCTAGGGCAGAGGTTTATTGTCTGTTGAGGTCCTTATTATAGAGGTTTATTTCGAGAGAATGTAGGAGAATTTTGTTGGTACAGACTAAAACAGTTAACGGTATATTGCTTTAATCTTTCAAAATGATATCGATAACCTCGTACATGTTGGCTAATTATCACGCTGTCTTCATCGCAGTTTTACAGGATTACCTTCGAGCTAGACTATCTCTTTTCTGATTGGCTGTAAAAACCGTTCGGTTATCACGCCAACCATAAAAAATAAATAAATGCATGAAATACAAATATATCAACATATAAAATAATAATATAAAAGTTAAACAAAGAACACTGAAGGTCGCAGGTAATCATATCATGTATGATTTCTAAGGAACTCAAATCAAGTTCGCACGCCTTGTTTTTTCCTTCAGTGTATAATAAAACAATTATTACATTTGGTGTTTTTGATATCCAGAATAGTCAAGGTCGAGGTAAGGGTTGTCAGCATCGGCCTTCGGCTTCGGCCGGCTGATAACCCCTACCCCGACCTTGTGCAATGTTTGATTGCACATATCAGACAGGGTCTCTACGGAAGCTTTGAAGTTGTAGCCTTGATCACTCACCGTCTATTTGCCACAACGAAGGCTACAGAGTTATCGATTCCGATTTTGGTGTCCACTCATTAAAACAAGACAGTTTTAAAATGCTGCATAAGACAAATGTGAAAATGGCCATGTGAAAACCAGAAGGAGGCGGCACGAGGGAGGAAGAGCTTGTGGGATCAGATTGATCAACAAGAACAATATTTATTAGCTCACACTTAAACTAATTACAGAGGATGGTTATGTACATAGGTTGATGTGATATATTTCTCAAATTTCCAGGCAGCAAGAGCTGGATGGTAAGACTGAAGACGCTATCATGGGCTACATGGACGCGTTAGAACTGATGGATAGCGAACTGGAGCTCCATTTAAAGATTCTTCAGCTAGGGACAAAAATGAATTTGCATCCATAATTCAGTGATCGTTGCTGTGGAGAACACACCAAAAATCACCAAAGATAGCTAGCTCATGAGTGCAATAAACAGAAGTCAGATGATAATTTATCTTCACCTTAGTTGTTTCAAGCAGCTGAAATGGCCTCCGAGTTAGGTGAATGTTGAACACTAAATTTAATTTCCATCACAAATTCAGATTTAAAGAAAATAAATATTTCAGTCATGCTTTTCGTTTGGCAATATACTTAAGAATCCAAATAAAGACGATTTAAAAAGTAGATGGATTTTGTAAGTATGTTTTTTTAAAACAACCAGAATTTTTTTTAATTAAAGGGTTGTTACCTCCTGTTTCGGATTTTGTTCTTTTTACAGATAGGAACTTAAGTTCCGTTTATATCGCTCAAAAGTATTTTTTTCGTGTATATGCAGAGCTTGGGTTTTCTTATTATACAATGCCTCATCACCATCCCTACACCCGCTAAGAATACAAATGTGCAACCCTTGAAGCAAACTGCACTCAACACATGGAAACCTTGCCTTAAGGCCGAGACACACGATGCGACAAATTGCTGCGACATATCACGGCAACAAGTCGCTTTGTCTGCACTGCTGCTGCGACAAGTCACTTGCGGTTATTTTATCGCTGCGACAATGATTTTCACATGTCACACGAGGCGATTTGTTGCAGCAACCTGTCGCGGCGACGTGTCGCAGCGTGTGTCTGGGCGTTTAAATATTTGCATGCTGAATTTGTAATTTTGTCGAAGGTAATTTGCATTATGTTGTAATATTATTGAACCTGTTTAAGTTGTGAAATGGCCTCTTGTATGTCAGCCTTGTGTTCAATGAA
Source organism: Catalaphyllia jardinei (assembly GCA_022496165.2). Lineage (NCBI taxonomy): Eukaryota > Metazoa > Cnidaria > Anthozoa > Scleractinia > Caryophylliidae > Catalaphyllia > Catalaphyllia jardinei. Next base: position 23,948 of record JAEMPF020010945.1, on the reverse strand, counting down.
CTTATCTAAATAATTGACAGTTCCTAGTATGCGAAGGATACCTTCTTTATCTACTGGGGGTGGCATGTCATTAATGGGTCTGAACTTCTCAGGATCCGGTTTCAAGCCTTCAGCAGAGAATATGTCCAACATAGCTCACTTCCGGAACTGAGTTTAACTTTCTTGGGGTTAAACTTCAAGCCCATCTCTCTGCTTCTGTCCAACACTCTTCTCATCTTCTCATCTATTTCACTTTGGTCTTTACCATGCACTAGGAAATCATCTATAATTTCAACAGGGACTCCTTCTAAGAGTCTGTCCATCTCCGCCTCTGGTAGAGTTCAGGGGCTGGTGAGATACCAAAAGAAACTTACACAGAAAGATGCAGCATTTGTTTGGGAAAAACCCCAACAAGAGGCCTTCAACCATCTGAAATCTGTGATCACAAGTGCACCTGCACTAGCTTATTTTGACAACACCAAGGAAACAGTGCTAAATGTAGATGCAAGTATCAAGGGCCTTGGTGCAGTGATCATGCAGAACGGAAAACCAGTTGCATTTGGATCCAAAACACTCACTACCTGAAAGAAGAGATATGCAAACATCGAGAGTTACTGGCAATTGTCTGGGGAGCACAAAAGTTTCACACGCATGTGTATGGGCGCAGGGTGATCGTAGAAACGGATCACAAACCGCTGGAGGATGCTACTGAAACTGACTAAGTATGATCTTGATGTACGATATGTACCTGGTAAGCAACAGGTGATATCCGACTGTTTAAGCAGGGCTCCAATCAGTGACACTGCGCCAGCCACTGAGCCTGAAGATGTGACAGGGATCAATTTGATTGAAGACCTTGGATTTGAAAGCAGCACACTGAAAAGATTTAAGGAGACTTCGAGCAATGACGAGACTTCAAGGGTGGTAATGGAGTACGTCCTGAAAGGGTGGCCGTCTGAGAAAGAACAGGTTGAAGAACTTGCTAGAGAGTATTGCAGCTTTAAGAAAGAGCTGAGCGTGGAGGATGGGTTGCTGTTTAAATCAGACCGAATAGTAGTCCCGAGATCACTTAGGGCTGAAGTGCTAGATGAAATCCATGGAGCACATACGGGAGAAAGCAAGAGCCTCAGCTTTGCCAGAGATTGTCTTCTGGCCTTCAATGACCGCCCAGATTAAATACAGAGCCAGCTCCTGTTCAATTTGCAATGCCTTTCGAAACCGGCAACAGTGACTGACTTCTACTCAAAGTACTTTGAAATAGAATTACTCCGCCAGAACACGGCCCGTTGTGTCATCAACAACTTGAAGAAAATATTTGCAAGGTTTGGAGTTCCTGATGAGGTTGTAAGTGACAATGGGTCACAGTACAGCAATACCAGGAATCTATTTAGCACCACTCATGAGTTCAAGCAGTTTGCTGAAGAGTGGGGTTTTCGACACACTACAAGCTCTCCAGAGCACCCCAAGTCAAACGAAGCAGCAGAAAGAGCCGTGCAGACCGCCAAACGCATTTTCAAGAAGGCTGCAGCAGACAAAAAAGACCCTTTTGAAGGCCTGTTGAAGTATCGCAATACACCTTTTGAAGATATTGGTGTGTCACCTGTACAGTTGCTGATGAGTCGGTGCACTCTCACAATGATTCCCACTCATCGACGTCTCTTATTACCACAGGCAGTGGATTCTGATCAAGTCGTGAAAGCACTTAATCAGCGCCAGTCTGTTTCTAAGAAGAATTATGTCAAACAAAATAGAGATCTGCTTCCACTTGAGGCTGGAGACAAAGTGCGGATTCGTCTCAACAGAGATAGGGAATGTTGTAAATCTGAAGTATTACCTCGATCATACCTACTGCAGGATGAACGAGGGCGTGTCTATAGAAGAAACAGAAAGCAGATAATTTCAGTTCCGAATGATCATCCGAAGTGTCCACAGCTGCATGATCCTTCTTTAAGTTCTCCGTGTGCTGATGTCCTCATGAGTCCATCGTCACCGACAACTGAGAAGCAAGCACCAGGACAAATGGGACTAGCTGAACGGCTAGCAGGAAATGAGGAACACTCACAGATAGTAACCAGATCTGGACGGCAAGTTAGAAAGCCGCGAAGGCTCATTGAATCCTTATAGGAGGGAGATGTAATATTATTGAACCTATAGGTAGCCCCCTACGGCGAGGGGTTCCCTGGCATTTTATGGGCCGCCGCGCAGATGAGCGGCTGCGGGAATTAACATGGAGAACGTGCTGAAAGTTGAACACTTTGATCGTTGAGTTTGTTTAGTTAATTCATTGAGTAGCCTTAGAACCAGCTTACAACACATTCAGTTCTTTCCTTGTGATGAGCGGTGTCCTTTGCCGAACGAGGAAAATTTATTGGGACCTTCACTTGCGCCTTCTAGTCGTTGCAATATTACCCTTAGCTTCTTCTCGGCAAGAAAAACAGAACTAAACGTGTGACCAGCATGAGAGAGGAAGAAGTTCATTGAACTTGGCTGTGCAAACTGATTTGAATGAACAGTACAATTCAGTTTTACTACAACGTTGCTTTGGTAGCAGAATGTTGAATTCAGTAGAATTGTATCTGAACTTATTCCAGAGCCATTCCAAACGACCAAGTGCCAACATTATTGTTAGAAAAAGATTTCGTTACTCAGTCGTTATCCAATCGGAACACGATGTTTGATTGACATCTGATGTAGGATTTTTTCTTCGCACGTGTTGTGTAGTCTCGGAAGGAAGGAAAACTCAGGAGAAAAGTCGGTCGGAAATCTGTCGTAAATTCGAGCGAGAAGTCTTAAATATCGATAATAAAGTCTTGTGGAATCTAGAGAAGTTAATTTGCTCCTTTCTTACAATGATAACTTTGGTCCAGAAAAATGCAAATAAAAGGACTGCGGCAAATACAGTGCACACCGTAAGGACTGAAAGAAGAGCTTAACTCGGGAGGTCTCGTAAAGTGATGAGCTCATGGTCACACGTTTCATAAGACCCCCAATAAAGTATATATTTTCTGAAAGCTTAATAATTGCAGATTCCGATTATTACTTGATATAAGGCAAGAAATAAAACCCTTTCCTAAAATAGTGATCATTTCCCAAAAGTATGTAGTTTCACAAATTGAGTTCGTTTCCGGTCAGAATTTAACAGGAGAAAGCAAGCGACATCGCTGTGTCGGGGAATTTTGATTAGTTGTCTGGTTTGTTTTAAATACGCTTTAAGGTTTTTTTTTATAAAACAGGCATTACCTTTGCTTAAATTCCTCCTTACTTACGAAGGAGGCCAAAAATAACAATTCCCCGACCCAGTTTTGTTGCCACATTCTCGCCAAATTTCAGCGAAAAAGGATGAAAACTCCTTGTAAACGAACTGGAAACGTGTGCCTCAGTCGTTAAAATTATAGTTTTGAGAAATAAAGCAAAATGTACTTTAAGGCGTTTTTCCGGTGTAGGGAGATTAGATCTCAAAACGTGTAAAAAGTAATTACTTGTTGACAGATAAAGTGAGGGCTCCTTTTGCTTAGACAATAGAGCTTACATTTACAAATCGTCCCGCAAAGAGGTCTCAAATGCTGTTTCTGGCGGGAAATACCAACAAAGCTGTCTGTTCCGCCGCAACACGCGCTGTTTTGGACGTCCTGGATGCAATAACTTCACGATGCCGAAGGCCAAAACTAAGGGATCTAAAAAGCGAGATGTAGGAAGCAACGAAACTTTGAACGGCGAATTCGCAAAAGAAACCACGCTTTCAAAAAAGAGAGTATCAGGGTGAGACCGCCTTTATCATTGGTAGTTGCACTGTATCCATTAGTTAGCTGTTCAGAATGTCAGCGAAGTGCGTGCGTAGCCTCGGCCGGATGATCGCCCGCATATCTACAAAGCGCCAACTGAAAAGAATTCTGTAACAGTTTTTCACTCCGTTAAGGCGGCAAGGCTCTTTGTTTTCTGAATCTTCCACAAATGAGGACAAATGAATAA
>JAEMPF020010945.1:12500-15000 GCA_022496165.2 Catalaphyllia jardinei | reverse complement strand
AAACATCTATCTGTTATCATTAATGTAATGAAACGATCCCTTGTCTTCTGAGTATTTAGTAACGTTTTCCATAATTCTGCCTTAAAGGATTTCAAAGAGTTTTTTGTTTTTATTGATCGAGGCAAATTGTTCCAGGCCTTTACCGTCTTTACGGCAAAGGTGCGTCCACCCTCAGAGGTGTTTTTATGGAGGGGGCACAATAAATTTGAATTACAATTCCTCGTGGTTCTTGAGTGAGCATCGGAGTTTTTTCTAAGAGATGCGTTTAAATAGTTGGGTAAAGTACCATTTGTCCGTTTATAGGCCAGTTCACATCGCTTTATATACACTTCATTATATAAGGGGATCCAGCTTTAGTTGTTAAGTCAATAAACTCTGGAATGTTTTGTTGTAAAACTCTTTTCCATCATCGGTCTGTAAATTGATCGGGGTTCTACCTGGGTTAAAATCTTTTCAAAGGCCTCTGTCACCGCTTGGCCTGTCTTGGTCTTGACAGGTTCCACCCAGGCATGTTTTGACAACACATCCACCACTGTCAACAAATACTTGTAGCCTTTGTTGTACTTCAAAATGTTATTCCCTTCAATTAAATCAGCTGTCCATTGCTTATCAATACCAAACACCACCACTGGGAGGGTTGGAAATTTGCGTCTCCGTGGTTTATGGAGCGTATACGTTTTGCACGTTTCAATGAAATACCATTCTCTTTAACGTTCGACACCTCTATAACTTCCAGGGTTCTCAGGATCATGATAGTATTCTAATAATAGTTTAACGGTCTTCTTTTCCCCATTCATAACACCCATAGACTTTTCAAGTAACAGACGAAAAATCGCATTCAATGGATATTATGTAATGACAGACTTTTCATTATCACTTCTTAGTATTTATACATTACGTAAAACTAAGTACTGTGAACGACTGTAGAATACGAAAAAAAAAGAAAAAAGCTATTATTTATGTCACTTGTAGGATTTGAACCCCCGACCTCTCGTATGTATAACAAACTTTTATCTTACCGCATTCACTGACACTGCAGGCTCAGATCTAAGGCATGCGTAGTAGACCCCGAAAACGTTATCCAACCAATCTCGTTCCCAGAGCCCACGTGCCTTTTGGTCAGCACCAAGACACGGAGTCTCCGTGTCTTGGTGTTCACCAAAAGGCACGTGGGCTCTGGAAACGAGATTGTTATCCCACCAACTACAACTTTGAGCGTCTTATGATGTCATCATTTCATATTCATCCAATCAACTCTTAGTTTAAGCGTCATTTTTTGATTTAGTGTGAGTATAAAGTCAACGTGCGTGCAGTGTTCACTGCGAGGATCATACTTCACTTGCATCTATAACCGCAGTTCAAATATGAATTATTTCATATACACTTCACATCAGTGTTCATCAGCTTAAACTGTTCAAGGAAACAAGTGATAAGAAGACTTCGAGAATTCTATCTTTCAGGAAACAAGGTACGATTCTTTACTTTATGTAGATCATGTCAATAAAACTTAGTAATCATAACCCTAAACCCAATGTACCTAGGGGGAGATTTTAACCCTTAAACTAATTAACATATGAGCCCTATGTAACGTGAAATAGGTCATCACGCATGCGCAGTAACACACATACACCGATTTTTACTGTTAAACGCTATTACCAGATTTTATTTATTTTTCAACTGATTAGAATTTCAAACGTGTTTTGGCTTGGATGACATAATCGTTTTATTCCCTGTCTTGTACATTCTTGGCCTTGAAATAATTTATCAATTTGTTAATGTCTGGATCACCTCTAGCTCAAACAGCGACACCACTGGCCTCTTTGTTTTTTGTAGATACATCGACGACGGATTTATGTTGACCGACAAAAACAACAATACAGACCTCATCACCCATTTATCCTCTACATATCCGTCACAAATCCCAATCACTTTCAACACAAACTGTCATTCCACCCACTACCTGGACCTCACAATTTCACTCAATCACCACACTATCATGTATCACAAAATTCACCATTGCATTTATCAAAAACCACATCACAAATACATGTATCCACATTTCTCATCAAATCATCCACAACACATTTTCACAGGCATCATCAAGACTGAGACGATACGATACAGCAGACTGTCAAAGACCAAAGACGACTACAACTTTATACACAGACTGTTTACTTTACGACTTACTGCACTAGATTACCCCAACAAATGTAAGCTCGCTGAGCAGCAAAACCAAGCAATTTGCCGACTATGATAGCTGCCCATCGCAACTCCTTTGGTTTGTTGATAAATGTCCTGTCCAGAAAGAAAAAAGTTACGGTCATTAATGAAATTGTTTAAATTAAGTAAAAAGTCTCTGTAGAAAATCTTAGCAAGACAAATCAAACAAAAGAGATTTATAACAAATGAATGGAGATAAACATATTTAGTGATTTTTGTCCGTCATCTTCATCTACCGAATGAGATATTTATCACTAGTTTCGCTCATGCAAATAATGTT
>JAEMPF020010945.1:0-2500 GCA_022496165.2 Catalaphyllia jardinei | reverse complement strand
TAAATTTGTTAGAGTATTGGACAAGTATGCCAAAAACTCACAGCAAAGGGATTGACACATTCGATATACGAGTTCAATGTGTTCAATGGGCGGCTAAAAGGTTAGTTCTGCATTTGGCTGAAGTTTCCAAATGGACAGTTGGATGGTCTTTGAAATTTGTGGCAGTGAAAACATTTGGCAGAGAACTTGGAAATGATGACTACAACACTAAATGGACTACGTGGTGAATTTAATTTTTCATTCAGCAAAATCACAACATTGGTATTACTTTACTCACTCATTTAGAGTTAAACACGTCATACGTTCACCTACAATTAGGTAGTTTGGGATTTGACTGAGTTACTCCCATCAACATTTGATGGTCATTCCCTTCCCTTGAAGCAAGAAACATCTACGAAGAACTTGACATCAACAATATCTGCCCTCTGAATTTAAACAGCTTATAGTTTTCAATTTGCAAAATCGCAATGGAGCCGATTGACGCATTCATTTGGAGTTTGATACATTCAGTGTTTGGCAAAGAGACTAGCTCTGAATGCGATTGAATGAAGAAGGTTTGCAAAATCCAGCGGCTTTGGTTTTAGAACCATCTAGCGGTAAATCCAGTTTTTGGTCGCAAAAGTGGCTCCTAGTTGAATGCATCCCATCAATAATTTCCAGATATTTAATTCTTTTGGTGCAAAAAACTGATTAAACTAATTCCAAGCAGGTTGTTGGCAGTTTTTTTATAAAAGCAGCGAAATATAAGGAAAGTTCTCTCTCTCAATCAACATCATACTCATGGAAGTTCATGTACAGACGAAGCACTGGTTAGGCAGATGTCCGACGATAACTTGCTTCCTTTTTATAATAACGTCTGTGCAACATTCACCTCCCTAGACAGTACGTGTTGACAAAATTAAGTCGAGGACCCACCCTCTGTATGTGCGGATTGGGTTGGCATGCATAGACACGTGACCAGCTGTAACCAGGGTACTTTCACGAGGTAGAGAGAGGATGCTGGGAATGACGTTGTTATGAAGGGACCCTAACAAGAACTTGGAAAATTTCGGTATTTTGGAGAACTGGTCCCTGACGCGAGATAAGAGAGGTGGTCACAATTGGAGGTCCAAGTGTACACTGTAACTGTTTCATTTCTCAGTCTAATACTGTTCCAAGAGCTCTCTTGGAAGTGAACACTACTCAAATTTCTTAAGCAACCGCAATCAGTATATTTAGGCAAGAAGTTTGACATATTTTTTTGTTTTTTTCTGGTAAAGCTACCACCCAACATGAGCATGCATTATCGTTACAAACTCTTTACTCAGAAATACTAACCGGTTTGATGACAGATAATAACAGTTTGCTTTTGCATACAAAGATGCATGTTTTCTTTGGTTTAGATTTCGATCAGGTGATCTTAATTAACAAGAGACACATTGATAAGTACACTCTATTGTACTTTTCCCAAAAAATTGCCTAATTTTAGCTTACAAGGTAATATCTTAATGTAATCAGTCAATCCAGCATTAAGCTTATTTTGTTGATTTTTCCTGTGAAACCACTCTTGTTTACGAGAGCGTTGACTGTAGTCTGAACATGTGCTCCCAGCTTTTTGAAATAGTTTCTTCATCATCATCATTATCATCACCATCATCGTCATTTATTTGCCTTTTAGATATAACAAAAATTAAAAAATAGGTAGTCAAGGACTACATGTAGCTACTTCTGTAGGAAGGAAATTTAAAAAAGAGAAAGAAAGGAAACTGCAATGGAAAGCAACTTATTGTTTGGTCTTTTAACCAATTAAAAAATTATAGGCCTCCAAGAGGACATGAGGTTACTGGTGGGAAATACCGAAGTGAAAAACGAATGAAAAAATTCCAGCAGAGTTCTCATCTTTCGTAGTATTTTCGTAGCTGTCTTAATTAGGGAACAGGTAAGACAGCCATGAAAAGACCAGGAAATACAAAAGACAAGATAAGACACCTCTGCTACCTCTACTTGGAACAAAATTTGTTAGCCAAACAACTTGATCTTTAATGAAAAGTAACTTAACAAAACTACTTGATCCTCTATGGAAACTAACTTAACATAATAACTTGATCCTTTACGAAAACTAACTTAACTAAACAACTTGATTCTCTTGGAATCTTGTGAGGATATCGAACAATATATTTGTTCAAAATTGACTTTACAGGAAGACATAAGCTTACTGATACACAAGAAATGATATTACTTCTTTATCGCGAAACAAAATGTCTAAGGGAAGCTGAGAAATTCAATATGCAAAAATGAATTAATTGACTTCGGAGGGCACTTAAACGAAACCAAATACAACAGAATTTGAATTTCCTTTCTTGTACTATTACGGCTGATATTTGAGAAAACAACAAAAAAAAAGGGACAACTTCATGCAAAAATTAATCTGAAAACAAGAAATCAAATTATTTCTTCCCCGCACAAAGAAATTCTATTATTTACGGCCAAAGAGGGAGGAAAGTTGTGAATCAAAAAGACG